>JAODAG010122382.1:3117-15229 GCA_027574785.1 Orphnurgus asper
CTAGGATGGCCAGCAACCTGGCAAGTCACTACCAGCTATGGATATCATTTCCCCTAGGATGGCCAGCAACCTGGCAATTCACTACCCATGGATTTCGTGGTCACCTGTGTACTCGACAGTCCAGAGGAGCCGTCGCCCTCGCACCCGAATGAGGCGCTCTTCAGCTTCGTGTAACTCTCTTCCAGTAGGACCTCCAACTTGTAGGTCCTCTGCCGGGCCTGCTTCAAGTCGTACTCCAGGGTGTCGGTGACGGTATTCGATTCTGCCAATTTGGTCTCGACTACGGTTAGTTTGTCACTCTGGGCGGTGACCTACAATTGGGCAGAGAGAAACATAAAAAGCGCAGTTTACTCATAAATACACCCCTGTAAAACATGAGACAGCTACAAGCAACCGGAGGTTGCCATAATTCCAAGTTCTCTTGGTCGGAAACAGTTTTGGAGACGTTTAATCAATTGCAAATACTCGTGGACAGGCTTGTTTCCCAAATTTCGTTGGAATTACACCAAGATAACCGGTCCATTTTTCTGTTCAAGCCACCATGGTCCCAAACCCCATAAATAGTGCATGTAGTAAGAGGTCAGCGAGTAACCGCTTCCATCACGGGGTCCACTGGGACCGCGTGCGACGCACCTCTCGAAGAGGTCGTAGGCTCCGTCTTACGGCGATCGGTAGACGCAGCGGTCTTAACGACATTCCGCAATTTGTCCGTGACACTTTCGAAGACTGGCCGTGGCAGAGCTGCATGGCATTCAATGATTTGGACGCAGCCTACCTGCATGGTGATGACTCTATGTTGGTCTTGGAGGTCTTCAATCAGCTCGTTCAACTTCTTGTTTTCAGTAATTAGGCTGTCGTTGACTGAAGCTAACACTTCATCGGCAGCTACGAGACGAAACCGCAGACAAAAATAATAAATAATAAACAATAAATGATCGCTCGTTTGTTTCGGTTCGCAGAAATCTCGAAAGCTTGCCACTCTTTTTGTGTCAGGAATTGAATTTAGTGGATTTATTTTTTTATCTGGTACACGGTACAACTTGTCAAATTTATGACTCAATACCCTCAGACCTGCCCTGCATGTGGAAGAAGACTTTCAGGACATTTAACATCATTTCCTTGGTGATAACTATCCAAGAAAGTCTCTTAACTCTTATCGCGTGGATGGCAAGAATTCTCGCCATACACAATGTATCATCAGTGACGGACGGTAAGAATTCTTGCCAAACACATTTTTAAAATAATTTTTGTCGATACAAATGGCATTCCATAGAATGGTTGATGACATCATACTGTGCTTGAAATTCTCTACACACACGCGTCTTTTTTATCATAGGGTAGTATTAACAATTTCGGAGTAACCAGTACCGAGTACCAGAAAATGTCAGATTCTGACAGTGATGGTGAGCGGGAGCCTTGTGGTTGGCGATTATTATTTATATATAGTTTATAAATGTATATATAGTACTAACATTCTACAACACAGAGCATGTACATCAATAACAGCCAATTGTTTTCACCAATAAATGCTCATTTGCATATCATTTGAATATTAATTACTATTGTCTCCTGGCAATTTTTTTTATAGCACTGGAACCTTCATCTAAATTTTATCTGTAGTGAGTTTTTACCAAAATGGGTCATATAATTCAGTAATCACAGATCTATCACAAGGCCACAGTTTGTATACAACTGCTCCATTTGGCCCAGTGGCACAATGAATAACAACTACAGTATGGGCCAGCATGATAAGAGTTAAGTTCTCAACAACTTTCTAAAATATACTCCTTATGCAGGTCACCTAATATTATTATACGTACACTTTTATTGGTTGTGGAAACCTAGCATGCACTGTAACGTGCAGTGCATGTACCTGTAACAATAGGCAAACCAAAAAAATGATCACCAGAGTGTAGAATTTAACTTGTTGAGATTCCAAAATTTTAATCATGATCTTAGTACAATTTTGACATGTTAGTTTGATTTGTTGTTTATGCTATTCTTCCAGGCAGAAACCATGTAACATGCAACACCGGTTTAACAAGCTACACCAGTTCAGC
Organism: Orphnurgus asper; assembly: GCA_027574785.1. NCBI lineage: Eukaryota > Metazoa > Echinodermata > Holothuroidea > Elasipodida > Deimatidae > Orphnurgus > Orphnurgus asper. Next base: position 5,178 of record JAODAG010122382.1, read on the forward strand.
ATGTGATACTGGTTTAACATGCCATACCGGCTTAGCATTCCATACTGGCGTAACATGCCATACTGGTTTAACATGCCGTAAATGTTTAACATGCCTCACCCGTTTAACATGGGGAGTTTTGACAACTTATGGAAGAATGTATTTTTAGATGATTCATTCGGTAAATTGTTAGCTAGGTATAATATATCTGCAATATTACATCACATTAACTGCATTTATGATAAACTATTCCCTAGAAGACTCATTGTGCTTCCAAAGAAACATATCAAATAAATACAACTGAAAACAAAGTTAACCGAACAATTTTCAAGGCATTTACAGAAACAATAATTTAACATTCATAAAGGTTTGTAACATTCTTGCCTTTGGTATTCTCCATTGTTTGTTCCCGTTAAAATGTATTCACGACAACAACCTGTAGCAAATGTGAAAACTGACTCCATATCCTAAGAAGTCATTGGAGGGACTCTCTCTCTCTATTCTACGATTAATCTTACCTTTGTTTCTAAACTCCTGCTGGGCCTGTTCTTGGTTTTCTTTCAACTTGCAAAACATCTCGGTTAACCGACTGACAGCGTCTTTCGAAAACGCCAACCTCTCGGCTAACTTGGCCTCTATCTCCTCTTGGTCACAGCTTGATAATTTGGTCAAAAAAGAAGTTAGTTCTTCTGGAGCTGGAAAGAATTCCAAGGAGAATAAGTCAGAATTACAATATAAGGCCAATAACAATCAATTACTGTATTCTCAGACCAGATACCGGAGTGCCATAAATTCACCGGAATGAGCATACATTGTGTTGGAGCTGTGCAAGTGTGCATATTGCAAGACAAAGATCAAAACATTTTTATAAAGTTGTGTTATTTTCTTCATAAAATGCCAAGTAACATCGTCCCCCCACCTCCCTCATGCCACTCCCCATTCCTAACACGCTCCCCCCCCATCATAGAACCAGTTAATATTTCACTAGCAGCTTTTTATTATATTAGACAAACACTTAAAACTTAGGTTTCATCGCGCTGAAAACCAAAAATAATTCTTGATAACAATAACACAATATTTCTCAAAAAAGAAATTTTGAGACCATTTGGTTTGGTTCCCCTCCAACTGGGGACAATTACCTTCTTTGTCTTCTTTGACTTTCCTCTCCTCCGTTGCATCCGATGAACTCTCCTCCACGTTGCTCTCGTCCATCTCGCTGCCTCCCGAAGTTTCACCAATCATGCTCTCCTCCTTCTTGCCGTCGTCGACTCTGTCGATCCCGGGTTCTTCTGTTTTGACCTTGGCCTCCTCTTCCTTCGTGCGAACCGCGTCGGATTTAACGGAGGGCTGAGGGTGCGCCTCGAACCTCTGGTAGATGATCTTGATGTCCTCTTCCAGCTGAGTCCAGTGCTTGTTCATCAACGCCAACACGGCTTCATCCGTGGCCTGCCTCTGCTGGAGGACCTCAATTTGATTGCGCAACTCGTTCTCTATCTCATTCCGCACGGATAACCTTTGGGCGAGTTTCTTGTTTTGAAACTGCAGGACCTTGATGTCAAGCTCCTCCTGCAGGGATACAGTGAGGAGACGGTCAGAGGGGGATGCCTCCTCCATGTTTATGATGTTGGAATCACTCGTCAACCATTTTCCATTAAATTCTAAACCGAAAACACCTGTTGATGTTTGTTCCTGTGCCATGAACAGATCAAAACAGTACGCTTGGCAATCAAAGCACTGCCAGACTATTCCAATTTCCTGTACCTAAATTGTTCTCCCATAATACAGGTCAACATACAGTGTAAACATTTCTACACTCCATCCATGTACACCGTTATTCAGAAATACATAATAAAATAATAATCTACTACAGTACCTTTCAGAACTTATAACTGTCAAGGGAATCCCAGTTGGACAGTACTTTTCCAGAAAAGACACCCTAACATGAACCTGCTCGTCATCACCATGCCAATGCTGACCCACTTCTCAGCTCCCATTATAACCCTCTTCCACATTATTGACAGCTAGATATATATATACAATCATAGGCAGTGGTATATGGTAAAGCTGATTATTCATTTATTGACCTATTAAAGGTAAATAATTACCAAGTGGGCAGGGCAGGGCTATAAATAACTGCATATTCTCCAAAGTTGAGAGAATACTATATTATAGGTATTTAGCCCCACTTGCTGACCATGTACACTATGCAGATGCAGTTACCACAGCAACAAAGATCATCTACCCTCTCAATGTGCAACCTCTGTATATACAGTTATGGTAGTAGGCAGTCATACAGGATAACCTGTACAGTATAACAATTAACATCCATCAAACTGGAAAAAGAGCATTTTACAAGCGATATTACTGCATTGTATTGTAGCAATATTAACTGTACAGATGGACGCTTCTGTCTTTGCTCTAATTCGAAGCAACCATTACACAAGAAATAATTTTTTGGTTACTGAGGTTTCCAAACAAAAATACAACAACAACAAGATGACGATCGGTCAGTCGAGGCATTGCAATTTTTGTTGCATGGCCCTGCCGGGAAGTTTCTCATGCAAAACGTTTCACTTATCAGAACCATCTACGGTCTTGAATGATGGTTCGGATAAGAGAAGCACTACTATAGTTCATCAGGATTAAATCAGATATAAATTTCATGGTTACTGTGGACCATGAAAGCACAGAAACAGGCGGCAAAAAACCATTTCGCCAAGGACGGCGACGACCATGCTTGTAGAAACAAAATCGACGGTTTTACAGTTAAACTCATACTAAAAGTTTACACGATATATATCTCCAACACCAGGCATAAACCTGGGAGGCAATGGAGTGCCGTGCCTCCCAGGTTTTCGTGAATTAACATGCAGGGTCGATTCCACTACACTGACCTGTGATGAGATAGGTCCCAGGTTATGAGGCTCCACCTGGAATCGCTTGGCCTTTGGCGTATCACCACCTCCTCCATCATCATTGCTTGCTTGGCGTTTGGAGGCCATTTGTCCCCTTCTACTCGGCCAGTCTGTGGTGAAATGATGGAATATATATTTTTAACTGTTACAAAAGGAACTTGGTCACAGAATAAAAATGGATATTGGGCATTATAACTGAGTGTGAGGCTATGATTAGGGTACAAAGGTCAGGCATGAAATGTTCGGCTGCTGGTACCCACTGCATTATAGCCTGTGTGGTGGTGTGACTGGCCTGGAGTTTTCTGAAATTCTCTGATAATCCTTCAGACTACCAACTCTCCATGCTTGGTTGTCAGAAAGGAAAGTGTGGCCGAATGAATATAGGCCTATCTATAACCACAGTGGGAGTCAGGGACGTAGCCAGGAGAACAGTAAAGGGACTGCCCTCCCCACCCTGGGACCCTTTGGTGCCAAAAGGCAGAAAAAGACATAAATATACGAGGAAACAGACATGGAACGTTGACTTAGTGCAGTTCTGCTCCCCCTCTCAATTTTCTAACTAAAACATTTTTCTTCCCCCAACTTTAAATATCCCGGCTATGTCCCCTGACGGTCCAGCGACAATGTATCACAACAAACCTGAAAGAGGAGTATTCCCTAAGATGTTGCAAATATAATGTCGAGACATCCAAATACTGTATATATACCAGTTTTAAAAATTTAACCCCTTAAAATATCTTAACTATTTGAAACTTAGGAGATTTATTTTATTAACGCTGACAGTGTATGATAACAAAGCGTATAACCAGTATACTTCATGTAAGACCACCTCAAATATAGGATACATAGCACCTCAAATGTAGGATACATACACAAATATGTATAAGTCAGGGGATTGTAAACACAGTCAGTCACCAAATTGAATTAAAAATAATGTTGATTAATGGTAGATATAATATTTATAACAATGATACTGTAGCTCTAATTATAATACATGAAGATCTGATAACATTTTACAAAAAGATTGGGCTTAGCCTAGTCTAAACTACAGTTCAATGATTGGAAGCTAAGCCCCATCAGTAATACGTATATAATAGGCAAGGTCAAGGCACAGACGGGGGAACATTGACAAATGCTACGAAATGCTACGAAAATGCTGCTAGTATGAGGACTATCCAAAAAGCGCAGGCAAGGAGACAAATTCAAGCAAGATCGGGAGAGGCTCATGCTCAAGAGAGATCAAGTATAATTTCAATGGTATGTTCTACTGTGTGCACGCTCTCTAAGACGGAGGACGAAGCACCGTTCAAAATATTTAGTGCAACTGCTATACGGGGTATTGTCATGTAAGTCGTCAGTCGTACAACCTTCGAGAGATTCTATTCAGTCATCCAGCATATATATACATTTAAATCGTCTCTATGCAACATTTGAAAGCGAGTCCCGTGTGCTGCAGGGGGTAGGTACGTCGAACGAGTCATGAACCCCACAAAGGACGGCTGAAGGAGTCATGAACCTCACAAAGGACGGCTGAACGAGTCATGAACCCCAACAAGGAACGAGGACGGCTGAATCCTTAACCTTTCACCGCACTTAATCTTGTAGATAAACCTCTAGACATTTTTGAACGTAAAATTAAATTACAATGTACGTGGGCCAAGTTACTTTTAATGGTGCGACTAGAGTAGATAAACGATAAATTGTATTTTATGTCTGTAATGTAGCTAGTACACAGACACATATATGTATGAATGGTCGACTGCAGTCTGTACAAATACTACATTATGAAAACACAGAAACCGCACTTTCACTTGAGGTTATAAGGTATTACTACTCTTAAATGTATACGTTAGGCTAACTGATCCAAAACGCGGTAGGCATGGAGCGGCGATTTTGCCCAAAATAACCTCATGAGCCAAAGTATGGCCGTAGAAAAGCCGTCATGGGATACTACAGTACAACTAAAAACACCTCTACTGGCTTAATGAAGACTTTTTTGGTTTTGCCAATTTATATGACCTTTGAGAGGCATGATGAAGGATACGGTAGACTCGCTGTATCAGTACTAATGGCCTGCTGACTCGTACAGTATGCAGGTAAATTCGATAGTGAAATATTGTTGAGTGCAACTTTGAAGGGAATCTCACGGGTGGAACAACTTATTACAATCAAACTTTATGAAACTGCAGCAGCTCAGTTTTTCTTGCACCAGTAGAGAACTACATGGAAGCTACCCATGAGATCATTATTAGACTCCCATAGATTAGACTTAACCAAATTATAGTTATCGGAGGAAATAATGTGGTTTATGGCTTAGTAACGTGGTGATCATATTTTTTGCCAACTGTATCATTTACGGTGGCTGCTATGGCGTGTTACATTGTCTGTGTGGTTCCACGAAATCGATCAGTTCTATTTAGTTCCCTGTTTTATGAGCAGCGTCTGCAATGTAGTCAGCGACTACATTAGAACAGAGACGTCTTTGTGGTGATCTTTTGCAGGTCTGTAAAATTGTCCATGATTTTTAAAGGCTCTTTCAACGTATCGCACAATAATCGTACCAGCTTCTCAAGGATTTTTCCAGGTTAGATAGCAGATAGTACTTCTTTTCGCAGAGAGTGGTAGATGAGTGGAATGACTTGCCCGAGACGTTGGTGTATGCTAGTTAGTGTCAATGCCTTCAAGAATGGTATTGATGCTTATTTTTCCAATAATGGTAGAATTTATGGTATTTGTGGTTCAGGATCCTTTATGAGGGCATTGTCCTTTCTGATCCTTATTACCTATACTATACTATGCCGAAAGGGAACGACAGCCAAAATAAATAGTGATGGTGGTCATTGTGGCCGTAGGCACCATGCAAGGCCATTACCAAATGTACGAAGGCCATAGCCACCATTCATTTCCAGCCCTGATGCACAAAACCCTCTTTAGATCACTGGTCTACCACAGGAATATCCTGAAAGGAAAATTCTTACAAACTTCTTTTCACTCATACAATGGAAATGCAGGAATCTGTCACACAAAATTGTAAACACATTGTCATTGAAATTGCCAAAATGTGTTTTAATTAATTGAACACCACCCTAAATATTTGCATGTTTGAATCTGAATTACAAATCTTATCATAGGTTCCTCCTTCCGGTTAATAGAAAGCTCTTCAAGCCAACGTGTGTCCTGCAGGGTGGACAATGAGCAACGGGTCAGCATCTCACTACAAACGGTATGCTCGCCACAAATGGTACAGCCCTTGAATAACCCCCACTGACACACCGCCAAGGGGTACGCAAGTCGACTGACCATAATTAAGGTTGCGAGAATCTGCTAATACTTTTGGCGATATCGTTTTACGATAATCAGGCAAAGAATGAGCGAATGCGTATGCCGTAACGTCAATATCGTAGAGAAGAGGTCATTCCCACGGCTCCTCATTGACTGTCATTCCATTCTATGCATACTCCACCTATCCAGAAATGGTTTCACCTTACCTGATGAATAAAGTGAACTGCCTCACCTCCTCGCAGTATGGATTGTGCAGTCGCCTTCCACCTTTCTGTAACATATGAACAAAAAGAGAGCTGTCAATGTCACTGCATACGATGGAGGGGTTTCCCTAATATGAAGGAGATTTCACTTCATTGTAACCTCTGTCCTCAACCTGCAGCAGAATATGAAGGACGTCATCAATGGACTCTATTCTATACTGATTGACTCTGAAGAAGTTTCTCTGGACTTTATACTCCACCAACTTGACTTGTTCAGCACAGCTGCAGTGCAGTGGTGATGAACTACATTCTGTCTACATGTCAATGTCTACATTCCCTCGGTCTTTGAGAAGTTGGTCGAAGATCGAGCGAGGTACACTCACGTCCGTTGGATGGGGACGTCTAACGGTGGTCCCAGAAGCAGGAGAGGATAGATTGTTTCATGTCTGCCTCCTAACTTCTGGACACTGGTCGTAAAGAGGCTTGTTAAAGCCGGTGTTCGTCCTCGATCACAACACTGACAGGGTTTCTTTATGAGGCTGCCAAACTGTAACTAAACTAGACCAAAACTAAATGTTGGATATTTAAAACGAGTACCACATGGCAGACTTGCCAGCAAGACATTTAAATTGAGCTGCAGGTATATGCTATCAGTGTGTTCCCTGTCCAAGACTGCAGAGCCACATAGCATAGCACTGCAAAGAACCATTTCTGCTGATTGCATAGACCGTCATAGCCTAGGTTATCGTATGTTACACAAACCTCCAAACTTGCCCCTTGTTAACGATATTCAACGAATTCCCCAATATCTCTCATGGCCACAAATATTCAAACTTAGGCCTACTTACTTAACACAATTTATCCACGATAGAGCACTTATAGGAGGAAAGTCTTCATGCTGCTGGTAGAAACAGAGCAACGAATCTTGATGCAACACTGTACTGTAGGTATGAAGCCGTTTTCAAGCTGACTATAACAGATCAGATATAAATACATGTGTGATGTATCTTGATCTAATACATGACCAGATTCAACACTGGTGACACTTTTTACCTGTACAGAGGTAATAAGCTTCAGCAGAAAAGTTGCTGCGGTACCTTTGCTATGGATCCCAAGCTATTTTCTTTTTTATTTGAAATTCACTTTGTGATACTGTGCATAGTTTTTTCTGACAAAGGTTTCATTTTTTAACATTGATGAGTTAATTTACATCTTTTTTAAATTGCATTGGATCCTATCACTCAGTCAGAAAACTACGGATACACAAGTAGATGTTATACCTACCCGATTTTCTGTGGAAAATTTAGCCTTAGGCCTGGCAAAATTTCACGTAACTGGTACAAAACAAGTTTAAATTGAATTGCACTAGAATGCACCAGTGCCTATGGTTTGTGGAATGCTGGTATGCATTGTATTTACATGTTTTACGATGTTCTATGGGGGATAGCTAGTTAGAAGGAAGTTCAAACATTAAATTTAGTGGAAAGTCGATCATTTTAAAGTCTAAAGATTAAAGTTTTTAGTTTATTTTACAGCTAAATGTCATAGGAATGTTTGTCATGGCAGTTTCAAGTACCTTAATTAAGTGTCAGATCTAGGTAAAAATAAATTTGGGGAAATTTGGGAAAATGTCACATAAAGATATTACTAGTTAAAAGTAACATTTTATACATGTACTTTAAACTTAGTAGAAATACTAGTAGAACTACTAGGACTACTACTACCTGACAAAACTGTAACTAGTGGTGGTAGTATAGTACAATACAAGATCAAACACTTCTCAGCCTTTTGGCTAAGATCATGTGTAGTATCTGTTGTGTTTAGGATGGCTCGCACTGGTTAATGGTGGGGGCAATGCCTTCCAACAGAGCCATGCACTACACTTATGTGGCACTACACCCGCCCCATGATCGTTAGCCTTAGCAGTCCAATCGAAATAGGACTGGGGCTGAGAAGTTGGTCAGTTGACTATTCGTGGCATATGCTGCCGTTTGTTTGGTTTAGATCCCAGGTTCTTTCTTGGGAGAGTTTTCTTAAAAAACCCAGTAGTACTGCTAGTAGTACGGTACTACTAGTAGTAACTAGTAGTAGTACTTAGTACTACTAGTACTAGTTAGTAGTAATACTACTAGTAGTAGTACTACTAGTAGTACTACTACTACTAGTAATACTAGTACTAGTGTAAGTTACACTAAGTTACACTAACCCATATTTGTAACGTTAGGCCTAACCGTGTTAGCCAAGGCATGTATTGTCACTGTTCAATATTTCTTACGTTCGGGCCTTATTATCAAATTTTTATCAACTTAGTTTGAGGGTTTTAACTTGAATGATTAAATAAATTTTGAATAAGAAAACCAAGGAAATAAAATCTGCTCAACACGTCATTAAATTAAAGAAATCAGTGGGATATTATCACCTGTTCAGTTCTCTAACTTCGCATAAAGCAAAATACTCCTGATCCTCAGCTAATAATAAGTAATAATACTTTTTACTGTAAGTAGGAGTTTGACTAGAAGTATGCTACGGTGGCCAGTTTCGAAGTACCGAATGTGGCCAAATTTTAAGGAGAAAATGCTGCTCATTCGTTGATCATTCCTTGGTCCGTGCGTGCGGAGAGGACGGGTCTCGTATCTTATTACTTACATTCCCAATCTTAGGGCGCTCTCACTTATCCTTCGATTTTTCTGTTTGGCCTCCTGCAGTTCCTTGTTGTAAACTCAACATCTCCTACTATGCAGGACGCCCTCAATTGGCAATTATTAACAAATTCAGCGTGGTTTACAGTCGAAATTAGGTACAACATTATATGAATAAGAACGTTGACCAAGAACTATTACCGGAGCGGTATCATGTATTTGATTCAACGAGCTTTTTCAGTCCGTTTGGCAACTAGCCGTTTTAGAGTTTATTCATGAATTACAGATATCCTTTTTTGTTTAGAGATATCTTAAATTTCATTTAAAATTATCTTAAATTCATTTACAGATATCAGTAATTATAAACAGATCTAATTTATTACAGATATCTTGAAATAATTAAAGTAATCTGAAATTCGTTTTCAAAATACCTTTAAAACTGTTCTAGATATCATTAATTGTTTTAGAGTAAACTTCAAGATATCTCTAATTTCAATTAAAGCTATCTCTCATTCGATTTAATGATATCTCTAATTCAATTTAAAGAAAGCTATAATTCAATGAAGATATCCGTAATTCGAATTAAAGATAGATGTAATTAATTAATTAACTAAAGGTATATCTAATGATAATTAGAGAAATCTGTAATTCAACAAAATATATCACTACTTTAATTTTAAATATTTCTAATGCGAATTAAAGATATCTCTAATTCGAATTAAAGATACCTCTAATTTAAATTAAGCATACCTCTAATTCGAATTAAAGATATCTCTAATTCAATTAAGATAACTACAATTCGATTAAAATTAAAAATAGGATATCTCTAACTCGAATTATAGATATCTGTAATTCAACTAGAGGTTGTATCACTAATTCGAATTAAAGATACCTCTAATTCGAATTAAAGGTACCTCTAATTTAAATTAAAGATACCTCTAATTCGAATTAAAGATATCTCTAATTTAAATTAAAAATAATTCAATTTAAGATAACTGTAATTCGATTTAAATTAAAAATAAGATATCTCTAAC
>JAODAG010122714.1:5138-15227 GCA_027574785.1 Orphnurgus asper
TAATTAGCTTAGGTTATAGACTCCTCTCGTTCACTGGTTTACATGTAGCATATGCTGTCTAAACTCATTTGCTGGAATATTTGCAACGTATTTCAACCCTGGCTTATAATTAATTAGTTAAATCTTGTACGGCTGGATGGGGTATAGCCAGAGGAGGTATAGCCGGAAGATATGCAGTGGGAAGAGTTACTGCCAGATTTGGTACATTCGGATGAGTTTAAAACTTGTTTATAACTAGATCAACGTATCTTGTTAGCATGAAACTATGAAACTATTTTTACTGTTTTTGTTTATTCTTCAGAGGCCTTGTCAGCGACATACAGAATATAAGACCAGCAGCACGTTAAGAGGTGAGATACACAGGTTACTTGTTTAGTATGATGTGACGAGAGTTCAAGAAAGACAAAGAGACCCTGAAAGTCAAGGACCCCAAGAAACCAAACACATTTCAAAGTCCACCACCATGTTGAAAAAAAGTACCTGTCAAGAGCATTAGTTAAATGGATTTACACTTTTAGACACCATAGCAAATTCAGGCAGAACTGTTTCCCTCATCCACTACTTTCTTTGAGAAGAACATTAAGATCCTTTTTAACCTGAAATACCTGAAGATTCTTTCCATCGATGATATAATTTAACCCAGGATTCCCACGACCTGTATGCATGACCTTGCCAACATTGAGACCATTGTAGTTTAATTTCAGTATATATTCATTATGCTCAAAATATTGATGAAATGTTGATGAAATGCAATCATAGCTGTCGTATAAGGTGTTGTCAATTATGGTCTTCTATGTAGCGTTCTTTCTTTGTATGGTTGACTAGTCTGCAGCTATAGCAATAGCTAGCATAGAACATGGTTTTAACAGGCATGAGTGTGGTAAACGTAAATTGAGAAATCCATCATGCTACAAAAAACTAAAAGAAGTAGAAAATTATCCTCCGGGCTTGAAGAAGCAAGAAAACTTACAAGACATCAAACATCTTGTAATGCTATACGGATGGTCCATGATCCCCCACCCCCATTGATATTGGTCTTGATAAATGAAATGGGTTACATATGGTGGTTCAAAATTATATTCAGGTTATTTGCAAGTGCAATTCGGTTATTGTTTTAATAGTAAACTATGTCAATCCCTGACAAGTGAACCTTTCTTTTCTTACTCTTTAGCTCGAATGACCTACCTGGTCTCTTACGGGGATTTCTCCCAGCAAAGTCTGGAGACAGTCATGGATACCTTGGTACCGATCTTCTGTAAGAATGGAAGCAAGGTGAGTAAATGCTAGTTTGGATGTACACAATTTATTTATCAATTGAAAATTGGGTGTAAATCTAAAGCAGACTGCTTCTAATTATGTTGTGTCTAGCAACCACCATGGGATAGCCTTCATATGGATTCACCAAAACAGCCAGTGTCGTCAGATATTGTAAAGCATGTGCTACATTAATGTGTAACAGTATGCATGTGCTAAATTAATATGTAACAGTAAGCATGGGCCACATGAATGTGTAACAGTAAACATGGATGTGTAATAGTAAGCATGAATGTGTAACAGTAAGCATGGGTCACATCAATGTATAACAACATGCATAGACCACATTAATGTGTAACAGTAAGCATGGGCCATGTTAATGTGTAGCAGTAAGCACGGGCCACATTAATGTGTAACAGTAAGAATCAATGTATAACGGTAAGCATGGGCCACATTAAGGTACTTCCTTCAGGTTTAACTTTAGCAGACTATATGATCAGTCAATATAGTAGTTCTTTAATTAAGGGGCTTCTGTCATTGGAGACCCTTCCTATACAGTCAGTGGGTGAGATGTGGCATGGCTAGGCTATAGCTTCCCTACCAACTGAATAACTTACTTTCTTTAGATTTTCATTTAAGCAGAATAGTCAATACAGTAGCTCCTTAAGGGGATTCTGTCTTTAAGGATTGTTTCTATAGAGGCCCCCTATAGAGACAGTGGGTGAGATATGGAATGGATAGGCTTATAGTCTTGCATCTTTGCCTTCCTATATTTCATAGTGTATGTCATTGTTATGCCTAGTTGTCTGAAAGTCCTCTTTACTAAACCACCGTAGTGTGTTTTCAACAAGGATGTGTTTTACCTCGCAGGAATGGAATATTAAATATTATTTATGTTGATTATAGTTCAGAGTCGATGTTATGTTATTGCAAACAACCTGCTTTATACTAATTGTGTCAAGAGATGATTGTTTTAGGGAACTGTTTGCCAAACAATTACAGTACATTATTGTCTGCTATAATCCCTCTGTAAGTTCCTTCCCCATACATAATACAGTTTAACAGGCAGTGAGGTGTTTGATTTTGCAGCAACAAGTGTAATAAGTTACTTTTATTTTGATGGAATTAGTAAATGGATATATTCATATTGACCTTATTTTGCAAAGCTCCTCTTTGAGATGTTCTATAACAGTTTTCTTTTTCCTTTTTAAGTTTTTGGATTACGTCAGCAAGGTCCTGCTGCCCGAGCTTCTGGTTAAGATGTGTATGGATGTCCTCCGTGTGGACTACAAAGAGGCAGAAAGACTCTTTTGAACGATGCTGTATGCCCTGTGGCTTTGAACAGCGTCTGGAGGTTTTGTGAGCAGATGTCAAGTCGCCCATTCAGCGCTAGTATGTGCGACAAAGGGTTGACCGCCATGCCATAATGTTTTTTGTTTATAGCACCCATGGAAATGATTTTACCACCTCGCCATAGGATTTGGTGTAAGTATACCCAACGATTGATTCACAACCATATGCCATGTTTGGTGTTTATAGTATGCGCCAGTGGATTCAGCACCACAACACCACGTTTGGTGTTTATAGTACATATCAAAAGATTTCATCACTACACCATACTTGCTGGTTTTGTACACACCAAAGGATTCACCACCACCATGATTGGTATTAGTACACACCAAAGGAATCACCACGTCATGTTTGGTGTTAGTACAAGCAATGGATTCATACATCATCACACCAAGTTAGTGTTAGTACATACCAGATGATTACCACCATACCATTGTGTTAATATGTGCACATAGAGCATTCCAGTTATATGTGGGCTGAATGCTTGTTACAGTTTTAGCATTATATATAGTTTTTATGTTCCGTGATCCACCCGTAGGGGCAATCCCTCGCTAAAAGTTACATATAATCTGTTATACATAAAATCACTTCCTCAAAACTTACATGCACATTAATGAGTTATTTGCAAATAATAGAATAATGCAATTAAACTGCCCTTTAGTATATTACATAATCAGCAAGGTAAGCATGCAATTATACCCTAGTGATAATTGAAATTAATCTATTGCCTTTATTACTAGTGATGTACTGACAAAAAAAAAATTACTTCTTACCGTATGCTAAAGTTTAATATGGCATCGTGCATACCTGATATTCACATAGATTTAATGGAACTGACACTGCAACAGTTCCGTCACACCGTCTGAGAAATGCTTTGTATAGAGACCCATGTGCATAAGGAGAGATTTACGACAGCAACCTCAATAAAACAACTGGTAATGACATGACAGTATTTGTGTCTCCTGGTAAATACACTATCCTAGATGGTATCTTGTTCCATATGTGAATAACACATAGATCCCTACTTCAATGAACAATTATAATGAGATTGGATGTAGAGAAATTGATGATATCTTTGGGGTGCTCGTGTGGAATTTCTGATAGATACGAAGCTTCACACCTGTCAGGGTTCCATCAGTAATATCCTTTATTCAAGCTGTTCTTGGAATGTGTAAAGGGAGAGTAAAAGAATGCCTTCAGCCCTGATATTAATAACATCCATGTAAGAATGTGATAAATAACATACAGTACCTGCTATCCTATCATCTTAATTACATGGCAAGGTTGATTTTTGATCGACTTCTTCGTTAAAGTTACCTTTTTAAAATATTTTAAAAGGTTTGCTTATATACATTTCAATTTCCACTTTTATGTGAAGTGCAATCTGTGAAGATTAAATTTGTTTACTGTGGACACATTGTGATTTCTCAGTATACTATAGGAAGAGATTGACTATGAAATATGTTTGTTGAGGTTGCTTCGACATTTTCTTGTGGTTAAATTAGTCATTTTTTGTTGCACTTTGTAACACATTATTTTTGGTGGATAAATATGAAAACATGATGAAAGACAAATTGGTTTTCATCTCTAAATGTAGTTTCTGCTAATGTTGAATATTTTCTTGTTTACTTTTATTCTTACAAGTATAGCATTGCCTGAATCTACATTATTGCATCGTGGTAAACATGGATCATCCATCCCATTGTAGCGTGACTATGATGGTTCTAGTTGATCTGGTAAAACAGGTATCTAATTGTAGTGAATATCATGGTTCTAGTTAATGTATATCCCGTTGTAGCAAATTTAATGGTTCTGATAAAAATGTATCCCATTGTAGTGAATATCGTGGTTCTAGTATCCCATACTGGCACATATCATGGTTTTACATATATGCTTTTGTCACAACGATTTAGCGAGATATGTCTTTCACTCTCACATTAATGACACAACAAGACTGTCCGTCCATTCATGGAAACAAACAGTAAATTTAAGCTTTTGTTTAACAGGCTTTATTCTTGTAAACATTTATAGAGCTTGGCCATTTATACATAAATTTTCACAAGTTTGTAACATATGGTAAACTTTGTCAGGAATATAAATCTAAATATGTTCATTAATTTGATCTCCTAATTATTGGTCTAATACATCTCTTATCATAGGGTTTTTAAAGTAAATAATTTTCCAGCAATATTTGTTTGTCGGTACTTATCATTGTTCCCAGACAGGTCTGTACATTTCTACTTCAGATGCAGTTTTGCCAGACATAATTACAAGAGAATTTTCACTCCATCCTTCCAAATCATTGCAATAATACACTGATCATAGAAATTATAAAAATAACACACTTTCTTAATACTGCTTTACTGATTAAAAATTTGCTTAAAAAATGACTCGTCCAGACCAGTAGTAATACACTTATCATAGAAATTATAATAACAACAAACATTACAACTCATTTGCTCTTAACAATCCAGACTCTCTCTCTCTCTCTCTTCCCTGCGTTGCCCTTCACGTTAGTTAGCAAGGAGGGAGCATGGCACCAGATTGCTTGTATCAATGAAAAACATTTAATACATCAACCACTAGTAGTCTTGTACCATTGGGAAAGCAAAAATATGGACCAATATCAACCATTTCATTCTTTTGAAGGCTATTGGGGATTTGACATTTTTGACAAATATTATGATCTGTGTATTATAATGTCAAAACTAACTAACCATAACGATGGTTATACAGGATTTTTGAATTACGTATATAATGATGATCCAACTGAAAACTCAATTCACCAGTTTGTCATATTTCATAATACATTGAGTTTTTATATTTACTGATATTGATTTGAAACCAAATATATAATTTTGCTTAGTAGTGTACCTTATATTACCAGGAAAAGTAGTTCAGTACATCATTCTGCTGAGTAGAATATCTTTTACTGCTACATGGGTTACCTTACACAGCAGGCAAAGTATACAGGCAAAGTATAGTTCAGTACATCATTTCTGATAAGTACACTGCCAGGCACAACTAAAGCAATGTAAATACTTGGCTTCTTCCATTCGTGCCTTACAATGAATCAGATTAATTGCATGGGCCGAGGCAAATTAAATTAATCCTCTAATAATTTGAATACCAAGCTCCTCTGAAAGAATTCCTGAATCTTCCCTACAGGTGTAAGAGAGGTGGAATGGTGGAATGTTGGAATGCTGGACTTGGCATCCAGTGTTTGCTGCATGTTCTACGGCGATCGTTCAAGGATTTTACTGTTTGCAGGAGACGTATCACAATCAACTTCAATTTTTCCATTTTGTGTTCTGAAGAAAAGATAAAAGAGTGCTTTACATTCAGATAGCTAACTATTAGAAGTCTTGATAAAAAGAAGCTTCTTTCATTTACGCTCAGCTAGAATTTTAGGTAATTTTAAACAGAAAAGAAAATGCAAAAACCTACTTCATCTGAAGTACTAAATTAGTAAGGCATTGTTTGTTACAACTAAAGACAGATATTCCTGCTTGGACAGTCATTAAAGCAAATTTTTATTTTTATTTATTCATAATCCTTTGTTTTTGAAAACCACTATAAACATGTTGCATTGCACATGCAACATGTTTACGGACAAAACTGAAAGTCACTGCTAAACCTCTCTACACTACTGTTCAACGACACTATTGAAGAAACTTACTGGATTTCGCAGGGCTATTTCCAAGTTGTTCTCCACTTGAGTATTCTTAACGGTTGCTCTGAACTGCTCTAACTTCTGTCGATCTTTGAGATCGACAAGAGTGTCGATAACCACCACGTAACATTTGTTGCGATGAGCCAGCTGTAACCGCACGTCGGTATCCTCCACCAACCGAAGGAATTTATCAATGATCTACGACAAGAGAAAGAGGAACGTGTTACCACAAGGATTGGCAAATTGGGTACCATAGAGGGACTACTCCTAAAATGTGTTTTTCAAAAATGGTCCAAACTTTCACCAATGTTTATCAGGCGAGAATGTCAATATCTACTTTAGTAAAGGAGGACCCCAGGTGTGAATATTAGAACGACATCGAGTGACATGTGACATCAGGCAATCATAAAGTGTTTTCACATAGTTGACGAGTCCAGGATTAGTACTCTCATTTCAGTTGAGTTCTGTTTTTTATGATTCACATTTGACTCAGATCACCACAGCTGATAACTCAGACATGGATACTTGAACTGTCCTTTGAATCACCAATTTCATCCCCCGTCAAGACTGAAGAAGTTCATAGTAAATTCCACTTACTGCCTAGTGGAATTTAGGTAAACATAATGTATGTACATGTAGATACTAGACAATACCCTAACTTACACAATCATGTATGTATCCTATATTTGAGGTATATACTTCATGTAAGACACCTCAAATATAGTATATGTGTATGTAGATACTATCCTATCCCTTAACTTATACATACTCGTGTATGTATCCTATATTTGAGATATGTACTTCATGTAAGACTACCTCAAATATAGAGTATGTGCATGTAGATACTAGACACCCTAACTTACACAATCATGTATGTATCCTATATTTGAGGTATATACTTCATGTAAGACTAACCTCAAATATAGTGTATGTGTATGTAGATATAGCGTATGTATGTATCCTGTATTTGAAGTAGTCTTGCATGAACCAATGTAGAAGTCGAGGAGGTGAAATCTAACTTACATCATGCTGAGCATTCATGCCTGCCAAGATTTCAACTACTTTTTCAAACTTCATGGGGGCCTTAAACTTGGTCTTGCCTCTCCAATTCTGAAAAGTATGACAGAAACCAAAAAGAATACTAACACATCTATAAAACTTGCATATGTTTACTCTCAGGACACATAACTATATTCAGCTTTGTGTGACACTGGATACAAAGACAGTGCACAACAAATTCAACTTTTCCATTTTTTTTGGTTTCCATGGTGATTAATTTTTTTTTTTAATAACTTTACCATCCTTACAGTAACACACATGCAAGAAAATATCCATCCATGTATAAGTATATAAATATATAGCAAAGTAAATATAAGAAAGGCTTAAATTAATGGACCAACAAAGTACCAGCACGTCATCTGTCTGAACCCTAGCCAACCTTGGCTACCTACCACTGAAATCATCCTAGCAACAAACCTTCAGACGAGACAAATGGGTCGGCCAATGGCAGTATGTCTGTTGCTTAAAGGGATTTGTAGCCCTGGCTTTGATGCTACCATTCTCAATCAATGATAATAAACGACTGCCTATGTGGTTTATCAAGCTGTACAACAATGCTACACAAGAGTAATATTTATTCTTCTTTGCTTATCCATGTACCAGGCTGCAAAAACTGCTGCAACATTACTTTGATGCAATGTTGTACGAAGGTCCTGAAAAATAACGGTCCATAATGCAAACATCACTGCACGATAAAGGGTGGGTAAATGGTAAGTGGTCCAAGCATTTAAAATTTTTAATTTGGGGCTCAGTCTCCTTCCCCCTGCTGCATCCATTCCTAAAGCCAAATAATCTAATGAAATTCACCTTGGCTGTGAAGAGGGCTTCTATACTGCTCCAGTCTTTGACCTTACACCTAGCTCGGAGGGCAGTGTACAAGTACTGTTTTTCTGTCAAATTAAACTCTTTCTTGAATGCTTGAGGACTGCCGAAAGATGCCTGTTGTGAAGGGTAATAAATTACATGGTCAGAATAACACAATTCACTAAATGGTTGTTTAGATGCTGTTTAAGTAGTTTTTAGATGCATTTTTCATTAAGAGAAACAGTGCATTACCGGTAGAATTGTGCTTTAATACTTAAAAATTCCCCCCCCCCTGGAAATGCAGTTGGCAGCACACGGTAGTTCGGGAGACTATTTTGCATTTCGTTCAGCTTCTACATGCGCCAAAATAAAATTAGGATCGTTTATTCATGGCAAAATTTTGATGTCCATTATAACATCAATCAACTAACTGCACCAACCAAGTCTGCACAAATAATCATGACATATTGGTTGCAAAGTTAATGATGTTTTACAAAGTTAGTATTTAAGGTTAGTATTAAATCCTGCCCGCTCATAGTAATATGAAAAGTATCTAAACAACAGTACGTTGTGATGATATTACCATTTTAAGAATTGTATATAACAAAAAAAATAACTGAAACATTGGGTCTACTCCCACTATGGCCAATATATATAGGCTACCATGTAAAGTAACAACCCAACATATTATTGTTTTCATTTTTTTTGATAGCGATATTAAAACGTAGCTAACATCTACTAACACAACCACACCAAGTATTATGAGGCTAATCGCACATGCAGTTGTGAATACATTGACAATTTAAGAATTACGTTCAGCCCTGCCCATTAATGTGTAAGCACGGGAAAAAACAGGGCCGATGCGCACTGGTTACAAAGCGTCACCTCATTGGTCGGTTACCAATAATGAATAACAAACACTGACTTCTCAAATTACCAGAAATCGTGGCAGACGCTGAGGAGTATACCAATCTTTTGTTTCGATAAAAACCTGGGCAGGTATGGTTAACCCAAACACTGATTCACTTCTGACCAGTACGGTGACCACCTAAACATTCTCTTTATCGCGTCTTTACAAGCAAAGCGTCACAGCTACACACAGGCCAGCATGACTACGTAGGGTTGTTCCTAAACCTATGGCATTGGAACCGACCGTGAATGACGTTTGACAATGAGAGAGGTATAAGTTACGGTAAGGCCCATTACCTCGGGTTCCGTGTAATGATATAAACAACAATAAAATAGCGTCGTGATGAGGGGCTGAAAGTACAACGATGCTCTCCTGGGAATCTCCCGGAATGGCGACCTGCCCTCCTGCTGATGTCTGACATCCTCTGGCTGAGAGATGAACAAAATATTTAGGCTTGAAAGGAGAAGGCGAAGACAAACGATGATTTGTAAGTAAAAATTACCACAACTTGCCAATTAGGCGACTCTCACATGTGATGACCATATGACACTTTGTCCCTAGCTCCCCCTTTGTAAGCAGAGTTTAATATTTATAAATAGGCAACACCATTTTTATTTGATAGGTCTGAGATTGAGATGGGGCAAGGGACATCCCTAGGGTAACTAAAAGGTAAATGTGACATTCATGACTTAATTATTTGTCAGATGAAACTTTTACACTGGATAAGAAGTTTCCTCAGCCCAAGAAACATTTTTAAACAAGGAAAAAAAGAATTATTGATAATTGTGCATCATCTAAAAACATTAATGGTATTGTACCTCTATGTGAATCTGTCTGCCAAGCAGCAGTCTGTATTCATTCACCATCTCGGCTTCAAAATCCCTGCCATCCATCCCTCGGAATGAAATCCTGCGAGAAATAGGAACCCGGTCAGAGGCTTACAGACGTCCGGCGGGTATTCGCCTCATCCACGATATGAGGCACGGACGTAGCCAGGATATTCAAGGGGGGGGGGGGGGCGGGGAACAAACTGCAACGG
>JAODAG010122825.1:0-15224 GCA_027574785.1 Orphnurgus asper
ATATAGGAAACAAAGCACTCATGATGTAGATAACAAAGCACACAGGATATAGGAAACAAAGCACTCATGATGTAGATGACAAAGCACACAGGATATAGGAAACAAAGCACTCATGATGTAGATAACAAAGCACATAAGATATAGGAAACAAGCACACAGTATGAAGGAAACAAAGCATCCATGATGTAGATAACAAAGCACACAGGATATAGGAAACAAAGCACTCATGATGTAGATAACAAAGCACACAAGATATAGGAAACAAGCACACAGTATGAAGGAAACAAAGCATCCATGATGTAGATAACAAAGCACACAGGATGTAGGAAACAAACCACCCATGATGTAGGAAACAAAGCACCCTTGATGTAGATAACAAAGCACCCATGATGTAGATATTAAACAAAGCACACATGATGTAGGAAACAAACCACCCATGATGTAGGAAAGAAACCACCCATGATGTAGGAAACAAAGCACACAGGATGTAGGAAACAAACCACCCATGATGTAGGAAAGAAACCACCCATGATGTAGATAACAAAGCACACAGGATGTAGGAAACAAAGCACACATATACGAAACAAAGCACACAGGGTGTTGGAAACAATGAGGTCTGTTTCTATGTGGCTGCATGACAGGAATCTTTGCAGGTGCTAGTCCATTAAGTAGTGTTGTGTGTAGGTTGGTTGTCTGCATGGACTGGTCCAGTTGAATAAGGTGGTCACAAATAATAGTTGACCACTACAAATGTTACATGTTAATATAGTGCTTATTATTTTTACTTTCGTTCAGGATGAGGATTTCACTGCAGTCTCTTCTCAAAGACATTTTAAGCTTCCCTTCCCTGTCAACTATGTTTCTATGGGAACCACAGCAGTACCTTACAAGCATGAGGATTATTCAAAGTGAGTGTGTTATGACCTACTACTATAGTTACACGATGTTTCAATGCAGGAGTTTATCTGGTACTTGGATGTGCATGGTCTTATGGTAAGATTTATCAGTTAATTGGACGTATAATCACGTAATTGGATGTGGTCATGGATGTGGTCATAACATTGTTGTTCTATTTAAATCATAAACAGCAACTTCTGTTTTGAATTCCATTGTAGGTTGACTGTGCTGGCCAGACTACTTTCTGCCAAATACCTCCACAAAGAAATCAGGTGAGTTATGTCACGAGGTATACGATAAATGTGCCAAGGCTGTAAATACACCAGGGCAGCGAGAAAGTTGCACTCAAATGTTACAAAATTGTTCTTTGAATATATATCTCCAGGGCGACAAATATGCAAAGATGTTTGAAAACTTGCCCCCTATGTTTCTTCTAGTTACTGGCCGAGCATTACAAAGTTAATTCACTCGGTTAATCAATTGTTCAATATTCATTAGTACCACGTTTCCTTTCCGATCCTAAATTATGCTTTAATTGGCTGTGAGGTGTCACGGCTGTACATAGTTGTGCAGGTTCATAACGAGATGCAACCAATGAAGGTATGTACTTAGTATTTCGTGTAATGGTTCATGAACCGTGTGTAGTAACATAGGCTAGGCTTTGTAGCCTACAAAGCTAGGCTTAGCAAATGCGGTTGAAAATCAAATATTTCTGGCTGACATGCACCAGTGGCACCACCGCTGGATTAAGGTGGGCCTGAGGGGGCTGCAAACTGAAAAAATAGGCCCACAAGCGACGTGGGAAAATATTTGTCTTATGTTATACACATTTTGTTTTTGAAAGTTTCAATCTAATTGTAAGTTTAAAAGACGTTTTCACACATCTCATAAGCCCCTTATCAAAGTTCAGCCCCAGGCCCACGAAATGCTTCATTCGGCCCTGAGTGGCACTGATGTTGATAATTTATCATGTGGGGGGAGGTATAGTCTGGAGCCATACTGTCATTGTTATTTCTGCGTGATGAAGACCCACATCTCAAATGTTATATTTTTCTTTCTTCCTTATACCTGCAGGGAGAAAGGTGGAGCTTATGGTAGTGGGGCAACTATGAGTACTGATGGGTCTTTTAAGTTCTATTCCTACAGGTATGGATATAATTTAATCTCTAATCCCTTTAATCCCTATATCACCCAATATCAATTACTCTTTGATAGTCCTAATTCAGTTGATATGTTTCAAATCCTTGTCTCTACTTTTCAAGATTATTTTCAACAACAGAAGCAGAAGGTTGTTTGCTGTATTACAATTGATGTATATTCATGATTTCTCCGAGTAGTAGTCTGTTTTAATGCAGTTTAGTAAGGTTGAGGTTGAAGTATTGCACTTTTTAGAAGCTGCCATCTTGAATTGATCTGATGTAATCTTAATGATTAACTTCAATGTAGAGATCCTCGGTCTATGGAAACGCTAGATGTTTTTCAGCAGTCGTTGCCGTGGATACAAGCAGGCAAATTCTCTAATCAAGATCTGGATGAATCCAAAATTGCAGTTTTCTCAAATGTGAGTTTATGTCAATTAATGTGAGTTTTCTGAAGTACTATGTGGGTTTAAGTGAATTTAGGCCAGTCAATATGTTTTAATCTTAGTTACAGTGTTAAGTTTGAACCTGAAAGGTCCAATGAGTATAATTTGAGATCAAAATTTGTTGTTGTTAGAATATACTTCTAATAGTTCCAATAGTTTCAAAATAAGTTAAAAGCCTATATACTAAACCAAATGTGAAGTAATTTGGCACAAATTTCAATGGACATTAAACTGTCGCAAAAGCACATATGTTTGAATACGTTAAATGCACCAACAAGTTTACCTAAATCGGCTTTGCATACATTTGTTGAATTTGTTGTAGAAAATTTTAGTCCGGTGTGAACCAGTTTGGAGCATGCAATGAGACCCAGCCATGGATAAGACAGATTACTGAGATTTCTTGCTCATGCCAGCCTACATTGATGCTTAAGTTCAGACTAAAACCTGGCTCTGGGTTCAGCCTAGTTGAGGCAGGAATTTGTCTACATTTGATGCTAAAATCCTGCTTTATTTTCCTGACCATAGTGCAAACTGCTAAGTTGACCGAAATGATGAATTACATGCTTATTTCCTGATTCATCCAAAATCACTTTTGTTGTATTCTGCCTTATATTCAGAATAACAATCAGTGTCTTCAAAAATTTGGTAATTATTTCTTCCCACACTGAAGATATATGAGATACTGGACTTATATATTTAACGATGTACTCAAAACAGCCACCATCTTTAAATGAATTTAGTGTTTTCTACCTCTGTAGGTGGATGCACCAATTGCAGCAGGGTCAAGAGGGGTCACCTCCTTCCTGAGCGGAATCACAGACGACGAACGACAAACGCAGCGAGACAGACTCTTCTCTGTTACCAGGGAGGACGTCGTAGATGTGGGTCTAAGGTCAGTAGGGATTTCGTTTGATCCGTCTGTGGATCTCACTCGGATGCAAGCCAACGTATATATATCACTAAATGGATTGGTTAGTGTATGTAGATAACATTGAAGGGATTGATTACTAGTGTATGTAGATAACATTGAAGGGATTGATTACTGGTTTATGTAGATAAAATTGAAGGGATTGGTTAGTGTATACATTTCAGTAAAAGGATTGGTTAGTGTCTGTAGATAACATTGAAGGGATTGATTACTAGTTTATGTAGATAAAATTGAAGGGATTGGTTAGTGTATGTACATTTCAGTAAAATGATTGGTTAGTGTCTGTAGGTAACACTAAAAGGATTTTGTTAAGTGTATGTCGATACACTACCTGCACGGATTGGCTAGCGTATAATACAATTATAATAGTTAACACTTCATGTCCATCCTGTTTTATTTCCCTTCTGCATAGATATCTTGGTAGTGATTCCCAGCCTCGTACCGTTTCTCTCATCGGTCCAGACAATGAGACTACTCGACGAGAGGGCTGGACCATACTCCAGTAGGTCACCCTCGTCGTGTCCATGTACTCCTCCAGCGGGCGGGTTCACGCATCTCATCGATCTCAAAGTACAAGCGGATATATGGCATCTTATATATCCTGCTCTCTGTTTACCTTCTGGAAACATTGGCAGGTCATTTCTGGTTCACTGAGACTGTTATAATTGCCGTTCGGAGTGAATGAGCCAATCACCTCGCAATGTTTCACCTAGTAGTTAAATGTGAGGTTTCATTCAATGGATGAAGATTACTCAAACCACCTGATAAATGTGGATTAAAGCCCGGTGGTACCACCTGCTGAAACATAAATGAATATCTCCAGGGTGTCTCATGCATAATTATGAACTGGATTTCGGACGATTTTCAGTACAGTCAAACTGTAAAAGCTGAACCTCGCACAGAGTTCTTTCCAATGTGTTTCGGGTAAACAGCTTCATCAATAGTATTTTGTTCATGTTACCATATCTTCAATGGACCTATATCATTTAGGACTTCATCCCATACCTATACGCTATTATACCACTTATTTCAAAGAGCCGTCGTAGCTTTGCCATTGCGATTAGAAATTACCACCAGCCTAGTGCTCTTTAATTAAGTGCTTAGAACAAGAAGCATAGTACTGTCTGTCGAGCTTGAAGTAGACCCAGTCGCATGCTACAGGACCCTACCGAGATTGGTTGTGCTGAAGTTGTAAAGTATAGCCTTCAGGTTAAAAGTACTAGTCTATCGTACCAATCAAGATTGTGCAGTTTGTGTATCTGTGACGTACCAGAACATTGTAAAGTAGACCAGTTCTTTAGGCCATATTACAGGCTGATGCTAGGGTGTCGTATTTGATGAATAGTGCGTCACGTATCAAACGGGTAGCATACGTAGAATGATTGCAGGGTTGATTTTGCATGGGAGACTTCAGTGTTGGAAATATGGCAACATTTACCTAGTTTGAAGTTTAAGGTTATAATTCTTATAGTGCTAGAACTTGGCCTATTGAAAAGCTCCTCGATACCAAAAATTGAAAGACAAACACAGGCCGACGAACCCTATCCCTGATCCTGAAGAGTGTCTATATATGGACAAACATAATTTTTATTTTGGCCTAAGGTGTGTACATTCCGGGTTACTGGCATGTCCAACTGATGGGTCAAAGTGATATAACCCTTTTATTGCCATAAATGTCAGTCCGGTCCTCAAAATGCAAGATTGTTTTCGATCCTGCATGCTTTGTCTGAATACTTACAGGATCGTGTGTTTAACTTATGGAACACCATTTCTGTCCAACTTCAGGTCATTAAACTTTTATTATAAGTCAGTTGAGCTGTAAAAACAACTAAACAAAGCTATCGATATGTCAAGAAATGATTTTCCAGTTTATACTGCAGAGAAAGATAATAAAAACATGACCATGCAGTGAGTTTCCTGGCAAAGACTGGCTGCCGAGGTCAGGGGAATAGATTTGTAGGAGTAATTGTGACAGTGAGTTGCTTTATTCAGGGAGATGATACAAATTCCCTGATCACTTCCTTCAGCATTTTTATTACATGCAGAAATCTGTGGGTAGATGGACAGATATGTCGTTCCAATAATAATCATTTGAATTACAGCCACAAGCAGTAACTTCAATGTTAATCATCATGTGTACCACATTAATGAGACCGTTCGCAGACCCGGTGGTGAACCTGGCATAGCATGTATTCCATAATGCGGATTAGGGGACTATATAGCGTCATGTAATGAGGATGGTTTCGATAATAGTGCAATGTGGGTGCAATACCATGTTGTCAGTTTCTGATGTGTGCAGAAACCTTTAAAAGTTCATTGGGTTTTTACATGGTGGGTGGGTCATTGTGACAGTGGCAGACTAGTAGGACCGACTAGTGTGGTATGTACAGGATCCTCTGTGTTGGATCTCTCTGTGTTATATTGCATTATATATAGGGAGTATATTCATGAATTTTTATCACATGTAATGCGCAAATATCTGTACACGATTAAGATAGATGAACAGAGACGTTAATAATGAAGGAAGGTACTTCAAATTAAGTCTTCATAAATATGAAATGTTGGTAAGAAAGACAGATACTGATGTATGGATCCATACTAGAAATGTTAGGAGGAATGAACTACAATTTTTGTTGGTAGGATGCCTCAAAAGATGGTGGACATTACTCCCCCCCCCCCCTGTGCAATCAACAACCATGGGGACAGTATTGTTCCTCTAATTCATTATTGAAAATAATAACTCATTCAAGTTTCCCTATAGTAAAGCAGACTCCAAAGAGAGGCTTTTATTATTGTGTTTGAATTATAGTTTCATGAACAAGAAGTTAATAGTCATTCTCTTGAATTATATCCTCAAATTAATTGCCTGTGAAAGCAAGTCTCAGAATTCATTTTACACATTTAAAATCAAATCAGGTCTACAAAGTAGTTGGAATATGGAATTTTTGTTACAACATGGTTGATGTAAGTCACATGGAAGGTATTATGTATAACAGGTTGATTCTCCTTGCTTTTATGATGTATTATTATACATGTTGTCCCCATCACCAAGGTCTTGGACTCCTTGATTTCAGACCTCCAGGTCTTGGACGCCATGTCTGGGTCCTACTATTGTGTTTGAATTGTAGTTCATGGCAAAAACAAGAACTGAAAAGTCATTATTTGGAATTATAACCTAAAATTTATTAATTGGCACAATCAAGAGAATTCATTTTACACATGTGAAATAAAATCATGTCCACAAGTAGTTGGAATATGGAATTTTTGTTACAAAGTGGATGATGTGAATATGGAATTTTTGTTACAAAGTGGATGATGTAAGTGAGTTGGAAGGTATAGTATGTATAAAAGGTTGATTCTCCGTGCTAATTATAGCAATTTTATAATGTAAAATATACGTGTTTGTCAAGGTCTTGGGCTCCTCGATTTCAGACCTCCAGGTCTCGGATGCCAAGTATGGGTCCTACTATTGTGTTTGAATTGTAGTTCATGAAACTTTTTTTGAATTATATCCTCGAATTTATTAATTGGCACAATCAAGAGCATTCATTTCCACATCTCACCCCAGGTCTCGGTCGGGCATGTTGTCTGTAATTATGTCAATGTGTGCACATTCTTCAGACCAGCTGTTCCATTCATAATTTGCAGATATGCTAGATGGGATTGGATTCATTCCTTGGAAGGAATAAAACAGAAAATATTGTTTGTTTGATCTACATAAAACTTCAATATCACTGGGGTGTGACAGGACTGTTTTCCACCACCAGCTAAGTAGGTTATAATGAATGCTATAGTGGCTATTCACTATGGTTTACTTACTTTGCAAAAACGTGACAAAATTCAATGAAATGATCATAGTTATTATATTGGAAGTGTCTAGTAAATATGTAGGTGGAATAAATAGGTTAATAAATAGGTTTGGTTTTGTCTTTAAGATATCAATATATACAAAGATGAGTGCATGCTTTCTGGCTCTGTTCTGGATGTGTTACATCGTTTGAAGTATAGTCATGCAAGTGTGGCATACAGACTCCAGAGGAGGTGCTTACTCGGAACAACAGAGACGTGTTACCAATGGACTGCATGCATGTATGTACCCAATCATTCATATTCTCAAGTAGACTGTCACTGATGCCAAATATAAGACGAGGAGAATGTGATATTCAAGGTATTATTTCGACTCAATATGCTGCATTAAAGATGATGTACTGGATATCTGGGATACTGGATATCTGGGAGGCTCGATAATTGGGAGACAACTCGGAATAGCTAACTTTAATATTGAAATATTGAAATTCTTATTGTTGTATCACCACCCGTTAAATTGTCACATCACTGGCAATTGTACCCTTTGACAATGCTCAATAAAATATTACCACAGTTGGCTGGAAAGTAGCCCATATTCCAGGGACATTTTGAGATGCAAGGTGACATACTATTGAACATGACACCATATATGGGACTGCAAGTTTTCAACATGGTTATAGAATTATATAGAGCTACTGTAGATATGAATAACAACTGAACCAGCTATGCCATCAGTGTGGGTATACCACAGATGAAGTGATGGTTTGTTCCCCACTCTTGAGTAAATCATGACTTATCCGTTTCTGCATATCGATGATATGTCGGTGTACACCCATGCTCGGTTTCAAATCATTAACGACATTATTCGTCACGACCTTAGCTTGCTAATATTCAGTTTCATCTGGCTACGTACCAATGGGACTTGCATGGCTTCCAAGTATGGGGGTAACTTTATAGACAAAGCTATGTGAAGCATTGTGCAACTCAGAATCGTATTCAACATTAATAACGGGATAATTCATTATGCAGGTAATGTAATTCAATATGTTGGTAATATAATTCAATATGTGGGTATATTATTCAATATGTGGGAAACTTTTTAAGCCAGTCTAATTTGAAAATTGGGAACTCAGATATACACAACAATTAAGCTACTAAATAAAGCAGTTTTACCAATTTGAAAATAAAGATATAATAATAAAAATATAAACAAATATGTACAGGGCTACCAGAAGTATTGAGATCATTGAGACTTGGCTGCGTCTGCAAGTCACTCCTCACAATTACCTCTCAACCGCCATTGGTAATTTACAGTCTTTTAAGGTATTGACTTATATATGACTTGTATATGACAGTTTATGGACATTATATACAAACAGCTGCTGTAAGAATGGCAACAGAGCTGTCCGCAGACAAAAACAAATGAGAGTTAGTACCAGAGAACATTCCTTACCTACATAAGACTAAGAAGAACACATCTCGATTTGAACCCGGGCACAATGAGAACTTATCAGGAAGTGCAAACAACGTTAAATATAATGTACATCCATTGCATCAATGTTGGTTGTAAGAAACGCAGTAAAATCACTACTCTATAAAGTTATCAATATATATAAATATCATAAAATTAAGTTAAATATTTAGAAAGACCTGATATTCATATAAAAGATGTAATGCACAGATCGTGAAGAGATGAATATAAATGTCCTATCTGAGTGAGCACCTTGCAAATATTATCAGCACTAATAAAAAAATATATATACAGATCACACAGGACTAAATGTGAATTCACACGTCCTGATCCAATTCACACAGGTCCGATCCCTGATCCATTGCTTACCATAATGCGATAGGTTCCTGACCTACGTTTTGTCAGATTCTAGCCGAGATAACTATCTACCAACAATAACAAAGTCCCTATCCAGTAATCCATATATTAAGTAAGCTAAACCCAACATGGGAGATTTATTATAGCTATAATTCAATAAACTGTACTTCCATGACAAGGAACTATACCGTGTTTGACGGTCGAGGTGAAAGCCATATACAATGAACTGCCGTGCTGAGCTTTATAAGATCTAAACGTTTCCAGCTAAAGCGACGATTCTTTCCCTCGACTAGAAGAGGTCGTAATCGTAACATTACAGTGCTCTGAG
The DNA here is from genome assembly GCA_027574785.1 of Orphnurgus asper. Lineage (NCBI taxonomy): Eukaryota > Metazoa > Echinodermata > Holothuroidea > Elasipodida > Deimatidae > Orphnurgus > Orphnurgus asper. The sequence continues at coordinate 9,374 of JAODAG010122825.1, forward strand.
CAGTCTGGTTTTTGGGTCTCCGGTGAGCACAGTGTAGCTGCCCGGCCACATCCGGTTTCTCTACGAGCCAGGAGCACCGACGCAAATCGTCCCCGAGTGCGGGAAGCAATCGAATCAGTCTCGTTAGGGTCCTGCTTCTTCAGTCGACGATGACGACTCCTAGGTTTCATGATCCTCCTCCAACATCGACATCTTTATGAATTCGGGACCGTTATCGGCCACTGGTGAGGCTTCCGTTAGGTCCTGCGGCAGAGTTTGGAAACCGCCTTTATCAGCTCTACAGATGTCAAACAAAAACAAAGATTCTTTCGGTCCATTATTGTACTGAAATTGCAGTTAAAGGGAATCATTTTAAAAGTGATTTTTCATCCTACTAATTTTAGCATGGGGAGTTTTTGAATCCTGGGTCAAAGCTCACTATAGGACCGTCGTAGTTGTCCTATCGGGACCCGGAGAGGGGGTCACACTTGCATTGTCAGTATCATCGAAAGTAGCTTCCTGTTGCAATTTGTCATATATGTCACAACTTCAAATATACTCACTAGGCTTGTAAACCTTCCACTGAACATGCACCTTCATCACCTATTCGATAAATCTGCCAAGCATACGATACCATGATAAAGTCTCTGAATATTTTCACAAACAGTTCAATATAATGTGTTAGGGCAAAAGCCAAGGTAATAGATCACATTAAGTGATGTAAGAGCTAGGTCATGACCTCTTGTTTATTGCTGTTTGATACGTGTGAGGAACTGTTGTGACGACTACCGATTAATATGACTAGAAGACAAACCTTGAGACCAAGCAGACAGCACCAAGAAGTACCAGCAGAGCTACCAGACAGCAACCGGCAATCACAAACCACACCCATGTCTCTGTCGACAAGAAAAAATTTCAATTTTATTAAACATTTGTTCTCTCCCGATAAAAGCATGTTACATAATCCTTACTGGATTCTGTAGTTTTTCCTTTATTTACTATTACTTTCCACGATTACATTCCACACAGATTCGTCATGTATATGCACCATGCAGTGACATGTCTAAATTGTCGTATCATCATTGAATATTACATGGCGGTCCCAGGAGAAGAATTCTGGATCATTCTTGAGGGTAATAAAAATGCTGAAGGGAATTGACAAGGATATATCAATCTCCCAGAGACTCGCAACTCATAAAAAAAACTCAGCCCCTGACACTGGTAGCTGGTCTTTGCCATGCAGGGCAAATGTGTTTTTTGTTATCTCATTCTCTGTAGTATACAAACTGAATAATCTGTTCTTGACATTTTGATGGCTTTGTGTATGTAATTTGTGTTTACAGCTCAATTTAACTGTTAACAGTTTTATTACCTGAAATTGGACAAAGTTAAACATCATGCCTACCTCGTGATTCTCTGAACACTGGACGCACGTACAGGGAAGGCTTGTAAAAGCCAAGTTTTCATCCATGATTGAAATGGACAGTGTTTCAAAATACCATCCGTGACATTTCAGACGATGGATCAGTTTAAGACTTACTGTTTGTAGTAGTCCTCGCATAAGGCACACGGCATGTTCCTTCACGAAGCTGGTAGGACTTCTCACAGCGGCAGACCCCTCCCTTGGCACAGTAGGATTCTGCGAGATGGTCCGAACAGTCGTGCTGGTCTCTACAAGCTTGAAGAGGATAGCAGGCCACACCATCACCTGAGAAGATTAAAATAAACGTCATCGTTTAACGGTTAAAACACCTGGACGAAACAGAAGGGTATTCCTCCGATAAATCTGATAAAGCATGGATGACCAACCATGGAGGACTTCCAATCATTGGTTCGTTACCTTCAAAGCCCTCTTGACATGCACAGGAACCAACGTCACAGAGGCCGCCGTAGTCAGCACAAAGGGGGTCACGACAAAACTCGGAAGAAGAGGGACGCTGACTCTCGATGCAGCCTCCGGTTACATTGGACAGGGAGGAACCTGGGAAGGGAGTGAATGAATTGCTGCATTGAAGCTACGATGCACGTATCATCAAGATATTTCATAACGAATATTCATAACAGGGTTATCTACCACCCCTTACCAATCCACCTCCTCCACCCCATACCCACCATCTCCTCTACCCCCATACTCATCCACTTTCACCACTCCTTACCCATCCACTTTCTCCACCCTTACCATCCACCTCCTCCACCCCTTACCCATCCACCTCCTTCACTCTTACCCATCCACCTCCTCCACCCCTTACCCACCATCACCACTACCGCCATACTCATCCACGTTCTCCACTCCTTACCCATCCACCTCGTCCACCCCTTACCCACCATATCCTCCACCCCTTACCCATCCACCCCCTTACCCATCCATCTCCTCCACCCCTTACCCACCATATCCTCCACCCCTTACCCATCCACCTCCTCCACCCCTTACCCACCATCACCACTACCGCCATACTCATCCACATTCTCCACTCCTTACCCATCCACCTCGTCCACCCCTTACCCATCCATCTCCTCCACCCCTTACCCACCATATCCTCCACCCCTTACCCATCCACCTCCTCCACCCCCTTACCCATCCATCTCCTCCACCCCCTTTCCCACTAATCTCCTTTCAAGTAAAGTATCAAGGGCTCTTGATACTTGAGACATATGATTGTCAAAAAGCGCGGTTCTTATCACCTTTTTGACCCCCACGACCACCTCAGACATTCTTGGTCAGTACGGTGTCCCTGAAACAAATTAAATTGAATTGAACAGCCCATTTTTTAACAACACGTCTGCCAATTAATACTCAATGGGATGGCTGCAATTGTCGTCTTCTCAGGGAAGATGGTCGTGTCACTGCCCTGGACTCTTCTCAGAGAACATATGGTATCTTCCTCCAGAACTCTTTGTAATGCGCCGGGAATTATATTAAAGAAGCCTTCTTGCCTCTCACAATTAATTAATCCCCACCATCCATTATCATTTGGTTTTATTATTTGAAGGATACCTTTCATCTCACACCAGACATCCCTGACTCCCTCCGTAACGTCCCAGGGTCCAGTGCTCCAGGTAAACTCAGGGCACTGCTGAGAGCTGCAAGACCTGCCAACAGATGATATAACGGTAGAAGGTGAACGTTAATTTTTTTCTTTTCTTTTTTAGACGTTTAAGATATCAATAAAGTAATATTTAAAAAAATGAAATACATGAATTAATCCTTTGCTAACTAACATCAATTTAATTAAGTTCTATTGATGTTCCAGTTTTACATGCCTTAACAGGAATGAGGATTACTGAAAACTGCTTTTGAATTTGTGTGAGACCAACTGCAGAGTATATCCTGACACAGTAATTACTGTAACAGACTGACCTAACACATTTAGTTAGTACTGTAACAGAGTACCGTAACACATTTAGTTAGTACTGTAACAGAGTACCGTAACACATTTAGTTAGTACTGTAACAGAGTATCATAACACATTTAGTTAGTACTGTAACAGAGTATCGTAACACATTTAGTTAGTACTGTAACAGAGAATCGTAACACAATAGTTACTGAAGCAGAGTAACCTAATTACACAGTAAGTACTGTAAGAGAGTATCCTAACACATTATAGTTACCGGAAACAGAATAACCTAACACATTAGTTACTGAAACAAAGTATCCTAACACATTAGTTACTGAAACAGAGTAACCTAACACATTAGTTACTGAAACAGAGTACACATGAGTAATAATGAAACAGAATATCCTAACACATTAGTTACTGAAACAGAGTACGATAACACAGTAACTACAGTGAGCTAATGAACACACTCGAAGAAGATAGAGCCAAGTCAATTCAAACATTCTGCAGACATACCAATCACTGGGTGGTCACGAACCCTTTGTCTGACTCAAGATATAAATGAATGACTTACTTAGATTCTGTGAGGTCCTCGGGGCATTGCAGGCCATCGGGGGACGGCTTTAGGAGGATATGCCTTGATCTGGTCTGCTTGCCTGGTATGGTCGAATCAAAGCAACTACCAAAACACGGTGAAAACTCTGACCACTCAGAGAGCTGGGACGGAAGGAAAACAGACATAAATCACATGAAAATATGTAAAGTCCATGCACAGCTCACATGTGACCTCATTACACTAGCCTACCTTCTATGGGCAACCTTGCTACATGCCCACCTCAAACTGTTGAACTCACAACCTTAGCCTACCTCATATGGGGACCTCATAACACTAGCCCTAATGGTACTGGTGAACTCATCACAAGTCTACCTCCTATGGGGGACCTCATCACACTAACTCACATGATATGCTACCTCATACTAGCAAACTCATCACAGTAGCCTACATGATATTTACTCATCATAGTAGCTATAGCCTACCTCATACTTGTGAACTCATCACACTAGCCTACCTCACTAACCTACCACAATATCAAATGTGGAGGCAGAGAACCAATGGTAGGATGTCTAGCCTAACCTACTAATTGCAATTTTATATTTAAGGTATATGGTAAGCCTGCTGCCTAGCAAGGGATAAAAAAAGACTCATTAAACATATGGACGTGCATGGAGACACGACCATGCAGCTATACTGCAGTTAATTCACGTCAATGATATAAGCAGAAATCGTTTTCCACAAAGTTCATTAAATAATAGTTAGCCGCACTGTTTCGATTCAACTATATGAGGAGAATAATATACTGTCAGTTGTTTTTGTGTCAAGTATAATTTTTTTTTTTTTATCACTGCAGCTGTATGCTATTATCCACTGGATTCTTAGAAGCTATAATAATGGCTTTGTGATTTTAGGAAGAGGCCGATATGTATGGCCACAAAGTCCTTTGGTAGTTGATGGAATCTGCAGCTACACTATAGTTTTTAAACGATCTATCCTCAAGATAATTTCTTACCACACAATCACCAGGACAGGGCTTTTCACAGGTTCTTGAAGACAGGACATCCAACGAAGATACGTTATACTCCCCCTGGAGTACGTCATTGCTCAGGCGTATGACTACATCCTCTGAATAATAAATGAGATCACTTCAACTGACACGTACTTTAAAATCACCATGCACTGTCTGTGTCTCTGCAACTTGTAATTGGTGTGAAAATACTATAGTACCAACCAACATGAAATTAAACATTACAAAATCAAACTTATTCCCATCCAATTTTTCTGACATGCATAAAGCAGCAACTAATATATAGGCCTACTACATGAGTGTACATTATAGTAATCTACAGCTAAGAGTTTAATATCATACCTGGTACAATACAGAATTCTAGCATCACACTGAGCCCATCACTCCTCATACACTCTATGTGAGTGTACATTATAGTGATCTACTGAATAGAGTTTAAGATCATACCCGATACAATACAGAATTCCAGCATCACACCTCATACACTCTATGTGAGTGTACACTACAGTGATCTACTGATTAGAGTTTAACATCATACCGGCCGGGTGCTATACATAATTCCAGCATCACACCTCATACACTCTATGTGAGTGTACATTACAGTGATCTACTAAATTAGAGTTTAAGATCATACCTGGTACAATACATAATGCCAGCATCACACCTCATACACTCTATGTGAGTGTACATTACAGTGATATACTGATTAGAGTTTTAAGATCATACCTGGTGTATTACATAATTCCAGCATCACACCCCATACACTCTATGTGAGTGTACATTACAGTGATATCTACTGATTAGTGCATTCCTGGTACAATACAGAATTCCAGCATCACACCTCATACACTCTATGTGAGTGTACATTACAATACAGAATTCCAGCATCACACCTCATACACTCTATGTGAGTGTACATTACAGTGATATACTGATTAGAGTTTTAAGATCATA
>JAODAG010123047.1:0-12907 GCA_027574785.1 Orphnurgus asper
CATAAACATGGGGTTTATTGTCCCGCATTTTAGCAACCTTCGCAAACGAATGGTGCAACTACATATATAAAGCCCACAGAGTAGCAATATTCCTTCGATAATAGAAACCCGCTGTACGAATCATGTTAATGAATTGATTGCTGCATAGCCTATATAGTTTGGATGGCCCCATGTATGAGGATCATCAGGATTAATGTTGGATAAGATGATCGGACATCAACATGTATAGCAAAGCAGGCTTCTGTTAATATTAGCTGACTATAGTTCTTTTGTCCAAGGTACGCTGGTGGGTGACATGACAATAAATATAGGTCCACTTCATCGGACGGATTAAGTAAATACTGACAGATTAATACTGGACTATATAGGGTCAATCCGCTTACAAAGCGCAAGTCACTGTCATGGAATGAGTCGTAGGCTATGTTGGGCTAAAGGAATGTGACTTCCGATCAAAACAAAATGAAAAAGTAAAAATGTTTTTTATCACAGATAAAGGCACAGTTCTACGTCATTCTCTGTATGACTTACCGTACGCAATCTATACCGGTAACTAATTCCTACATGAAGTATAAATGAAGTACATACATTCTGCATTCTGGTTTTAAATTTTACCACGAAGTTTCATGAATTTTACATTATCTACTATGTTAGTTGGGATCAAAAACATTTCTTCATCAATATGTGAATCAAACACCCATCTAACTTGTCTGGCAAATACACGATCGTCATAACATTCGATATAGCTTCACATTGCAGGTGAATATATATAGAACACCATCACTTTATCTATCCACAAAATCGTTTATTTTGTTTGGTTTTCGCCCTTTCAGCTTGTTTGCTAATGTTTGATATACGGCAATGTATGAACTTGAGTCTACCTCTGTTCAACTGTAATTTCTAGTCGAAATAACTTGTATGTCAGGAAACGGATGATATAATTGTTGTTGACTTATTTCATAGCTGCAGTAAATTGCTCGGTCTTGCATAATGAGATAATTATCCTTGAGTTAATTGATCACTGCTTCGATCGGTTGTGCTGCGACAATCTGACTCAATTTTTTCAGAAACATGTTTTAAGATGGAGTCACTTGTTCTTTTACGGCAGTCATTATTCTTAAATTAAATCGAAGAAATTTAATATCACTCTTTAGTTGTCTATAGTTGTAGAGGCGGCACGATGCGCCATCGGATAAGGCTGCCATCCCCGTGTCTACAGTTCCATCCCACTGTACGAAGTATTGTTTTACTTCCATGATCCTTATCATTATTTCAGACAGCTGGACGTTGTGGCCGACTGGTTACGGAGCGCTGTAATGGTGTATCATATCGGTCGTGCAATACGTGCTAGTCTCCGAGGAAGATGTAGGGTGTAATGTCCTGCATGAGGTATATTGCTTTATTGTGGTCCATGATCCCGCGCTATGTCATATGAGGCGCGGTGAATCCCGTGCATTGGACATTGGGTGTTGCAGAGTTTACGTGTCGGTAATGTTTCTTTCTGATCGTTTATGATCAATATTTTCATTTGCATCAGTAACCGTTCATGACATCTAAGCCTTCTTTGAGGCTTGAATATATAATTTTTCTATTTGGAAATCTGAATAGCAACGTCGTGCAAAACCAAGAATAAGTTTCTCGGCCCTAAAACTTTCTTCTAAACGTTACTGATGAAAATTGTCATAAATAATTAGCAATTGTCATTATTCTCGAGCCAATTAATTCTTTAAACACAGGTATGAACTCTATATGGACGAATCCAAGGGAACCAACATGTAAGTCAAGTGAATGAAATTCGAAGAAGTCATCGATAACGAAACACGTTCAAATTATCTGCGTAATAATTATACAAAATGTAGTTTTAATTGCATTTCAAAAGTTCAGACGCAGGATTTTGCTTTGAAAATGGTCAGTGAATTGCCGTTAAAGAAGAAGATCTTAATGTAACTTCCCTTGAGTTTTGATGACTAGCGGTGATCTACTTCTAGTGATTAAAATTGTTCGTGGGTGTAATAACTTAGCTTATGATACATTACTGAAGAGTTCAAGGTGAAGAGTACTATGAGACACTGTTTCAAGCTTCACAAGTTGGTTAGACGTCCGGAATAATTTCTTGTCACAGAGAATTGTGGATTAAGTAGAATAGTCTGCCTGTTTCGGTAGTGTCTACTTAAAGTGTCAAAATTGCCTTTAAGAAAATTCTTTCCAAAGTGGTCTGTTGGGTTCATGTGGTTTAGGTCCTTCGCTTTCGGGGACTGTTATAAGGTCGTTTGTCTCAAGAGACATCTGCAATATATATTAGTAGTAACTCCTCTATATCTACAGGACGTTCCCTACAATGACTACACAATCATGAGACAATTATACAAAATAGTGTGTATATCCTTATTGCCCTCTTGATTTCCGTCTTGGTGTTCCGTTCTCTTAAGGGTGAAAAATATTTTTCAATTTCCTATTATAGTATGAGGATCAAGAACACAAATTGAGTTATTATTGTACAGACCAGTTTCATTGAACTTTAGATACTCATCGGCCAAAGAAAACACAAGAACGGTCGAAATAATCACTAGTTTGTTGGCCATTTCAATGTCGTCTGAGGATGTAATGAATAAAACAACAATATTTATATATTTATTTTGTAAAACAAATATGTTCTTGATACTATTACAATAGTCACTGATACAGTCCAATACAGACAGATAGTCCCTGAGTCCATGATGATATTCCAATAGCTACAGCGTACCGTACTGAAGTAACGATATTAATCGGCTCTTAATAATTCGACATTCCACGACTGGCTTTGGTATGTAAACGTTATGCATATGAAGTAATATGGAGCCTTACCTGAAAAGTGTATAAATGATACAAGAATAATTATATCCATGCCTTATATCGCATGTATTTTGTGTATACATGATATGGAGCATTACCCCACAGGTACCTAGTACATGACAGTAATGGCAGGTGATTGGGGACGAGTCGAGGTATCATTTATTAAACAGTTTATTTGGTACTAATCAAAGTTAAGTTGGTAACACTAAGTTACTATTATAACAACCTGATAACTAAGGCTTAAGCGATGCAATCATTTTTCTTTTAGTCAGTAGGTCTGCTAACGGTAACGAAATTAACAGAGACAATTTACATGATTGAAAGAGAATATTTTCCGCCACTGACGTTTCGCGTTCTTTCTAACTTCACGTACAAACATAAAGTGGGCGTCGGCACTTCCTTCATATCACTTTGATGTTGGCTTAATTTCGTCTAGTTTTGTCGTGTCGTCATATACACACGTCCACCCAATGACCTGATGATTGGTCCAATCACGGAAGGAGCTACAACAGACTGCATAATTAGCTTCATGAACCAATAAATACATTTCAAACAACTCACAATGACGTGACGATTCAATAAGTCGTTGATTTCAAGATCACTATGTAGATATTGGATTAGCCTACTGATATGTTTGTAAATTATCGTTGTTAAGATGTTTATCTTTTTGCGCTACAAATTGTACATTTCTCTAACATTGAGGGTAAAAAATTTCGGCTCTGGAAGATGATAGTAGTCTTTGTCATTTCCATTTCTCTAAGATTGAGGGCATAAACTTTTCTATCCTCGATCGGAGAGAAATATACATTTTGTTTCGTTACCATAATTTCTACATATCTCTAAGATTGAGGGTAGAAACTTTTCTGCCCTGGAAAACTAGCACACATATACAAATGTAAATAAGTAATATTTGAGCCTGCGAATAATGTTGCGGGGCGAACTGGCAGTACCTGGGGTCGAACTGACAATGGGTCGAAACGACCGGTAACCAAAACAACTACTCTCTGCTTCCAGTCACGTATGAGTATGAGAGCAGAACGCGGTCTAGTTGGTCTAAAGAACCACAATTTACTATTTGACCTTGCTTATTAAAACGTACACTCAAGCCACCTAAAAGGAGGTTTTGTATCTTAAAATGAGAGCATGCTATAAGTTCGTGACTCTCGGGTTTACTCCCTAAAAATTGTACTTGGCCCATCGGGCCAAGTACGTCAGATAGCTTACCGCCTACCCCCCCCCCTCCCATTTTGCTTCCAATGGACCATAACTTCGTCTATGTGCTCCATACACTGATCGAATACTCTAAACAGAAAAAATCTGAGAGTGTGACCATATCACATTAGAGCATCATTTCACCTTTTTTTCATTTATCTAAAGGACCCATCGATGTCTCTCCCTGTGATGAAATTCCTCTACCTTTAGTTGACAACTCTATTGTCATCACGAATCATTTCGTCATCTCCGTCTCTGCTAGCATCATGGTCATCAGTCCCATCTCACTGTCACTGTCGAATTGCCGAATTGATGAATTGAACAGACTTTGAATGGTGTCTGACTCCTCACCTCTGTTGCCAATCTCTTCCTACTGCCCCGTCACTTCGTCATTAGGACTGCATTTCTCCCAGGTGCCAAACTGAAAATTATACCAGTTCCTAGTTCAAGTGAAGAATGAAACTGAATTACTCAAACAACTATGAATACTACATATAACATTGTTATACGCTAACTACATAACATTTCCAGTATATATAGAAGGACACTCCAATCGATGAAAGGGTGTACGTGCTCTCCAACATTCTCAGACTTGTTTTGTTGTGTACTATCGCACGTCGCCTAAGTCAGTCAGCAAGCCTAAGCCAAAACCTGTAGTATTGTAACAATTAAACTAGTAGTACAATGAAGGCTATATAATATTTTGAAGTACGACTACTGATTAGGCTACAGTACAAATTACAAATACCATGCCGTACTACTAGTACCAGGCTTCTCCTACCACCAAACGTAACCTGCACAAGGCAATAAGACTAGAGATACGTACTCATGTATGTATCTAGGCTATATTTGAGGTATGTACTTTTGATGTAAGTGAGACTACCTCAAATATAGTGTATATATGTACATATTATACTAGCATGTGTACCCTTACTTATTATACACACAATTGTATGTATCCTATATTTGATGTGTTATTACATGACGTTTATACCACGGAACACGTAGATCATTCCTACGGCCATGACTAAAATGAAGAAAATATTCACTCCAGTCATAATTTTTCAAAATTAGAAGAGTTGTCATCACATTTTTTAACAGGAGATTATGAGTAGACTAACATTAGGATTACAATAATTACATGGTGTGCTGGCTAGTACTACCACAGTACCAGTAAGTAGTAGTGCCATAGCATATTACCACTACTATTGCAATATTGTAGAGCTTGAGCCGGGGAGGAGATATTGTAAACCAGTTGTACTGTAGTCTGTACATCTGATCCTTAGTCATTTCAGGGATAATAGTTTAGTTAACATAGCTTGATCATGCTACATTTAATTCTTTCTCTGCAGATTGGTTCTTTTCGTATGAAGTATGATACCTCTAACCATCTAGCGGTGGTAAACGTATTTGTTGCATCATAAAATATAAAAGAATTAAAGAGAAAGATCCCAGGTGATGAAGTTCCAACCTCCCCCTCCCGAAGTCTCCTATTATGTGCATCACTACACTTGGAGTGGAGAGGAAATCAACACATACTGAGCATGACAGATGACCGATAATCACCCCACACTATAGTTATACAATTATGGGGCAAATGTCACATCACTTTGTCATTCTCGACTTGTATCTGGATATTGCTAGGAGAGAATAGAATTGCCGCCACATGGAGTACAAACAAGTCTAGAGGGCAGTGATTATTTACCAGTATCATGTTGTGTAGTAGGCATACAGTTTAACTGCATTTAACACGTTTACCTCTGATTATTGATCAAAATGAGAAATATTGTTAAAGTCGCGTTCACCCAAGAGACTATTATTATCTATGATGCAGAATAGATTTAGTAATTATATATACATATACTTGTAGGTTATGGTAAACCTCGACAAACCAGTCAAATTTGACCTGAGTTATGTAGTTATGTAGGGCCCGTCATTGTAATCTACGTCAGTCCATGGGGTAAAGACATACATGAACCTATCCCTCTTCAGACTTTGTGTAGGTTCAGATAAGTAATTACTCTACCCCATGCACCCCGAGCCTACCATATATATGCATGTAGTTCAAATTTCGCTGTATTATTGGTTAATATAATAATAGATATTTCGATAAAACAAATCAAATTCTCTTTTCTGTCAATTTCCGGTTTGTTATGAATGATATTGGGTGTGATCATGTCATGTAATATGAAAGGCATTGTGGCTTCTAACTAGCATCACTAGTGATCGGGCAAAGTTAGAGCTAACTCTAGCCAAAAAATATTCTCTCCGCTAAGTTTGTTTTGGAGGATGATTGCTAGCAAGCATGCTACAGTTCAATACATTTATTTTTGTTATGTTATTGTCATTATTATGCTTTGCAGCATGCCACGATATGCTTAAACTGATCCTCCAAGTGCGTTGATTTAACATGGTATGACCCATTACTGGACAACTAGAGTAATGGAGGAGGCAACCATTTACAGAACAGTCAATGATACTACCTATGATTGTAAAAGAGTGTCATAACATAATTTAAACAGAAATGACACAATGCTATCATCTTTTCATTAATTATTTACAGGTGAAAGTTCATGACTCTACAGCAAGTTACCTTCATCACTCAGAAGAAGAACAACTATTCACCAGAATGTTAATCTGTCTTGTGCTTGACAGTTAACAATACAAGGAATATTTCCATTAAAGAAATTGAATACAGTTGGTCTTTTTTAAATCTACATATATTGTTCGGTTAGTAAGATATTCTTGTCCACTTGGTTAACACTTCATGTAGGCCTACCGTTTTAGGCATTTTGCCTACATCAGTATTACACACACACACAATATATATATATATACATTATATGTGTGAGTGTTTGTATATGTGCGTGTGTAAATGAGGGCGCAATAACATAAATAATACATCATCCAGGGCAGATAATTTTGTAACTTCAGTTTGTAAGTTTAGACCCTCAATCTTAGAGAAATGTACATTTTATGTGAAGAATAAACAAATGTTCTTTTCTCTCTAAGATTGAGGGTATAAAATGTTCTACCCTCAATCTTAGAGAAATGTAAATGTATTGGTAAAAAAGAGTATATTTCTCTAAGATTGAGGGTAGAAAATTGTATGCCCTCAATCTTCTCAATCAGAAATGTACAATTCTTAGTTAAAGAATCTTAGAGAAATGTAAACGTATTGGTAAAAAGGAATACATGTTGTACCCTAAATTCTCTACCCACAAGATTCTTCTCAAAAGGGATCCTTTTTGCCATCCAAATGATGTTTAAGTTGTTTATTGACAATTGTATGGCTAATTTTCCACTGTAAGCAATGTTGCGAGAATCGTAACAAATTTTGAGATAATTCAATCAAATGAGCAATATGCAGATAAAATGAAATAATTTTGTGTGTAAAAGTCATTTATTTGCATCATTTGTGTGGTTGTGAGACTTTCCTCACAGAAGTTATTGTAATATTTCCCCTGGAATTTGGATAATTTTAGGATTATTCTTTTGTTTTTATATAGCTTATTCATATTCTATCAACTTAACGTTCAATATTTTATTATAAACACCCAACTCCCTTTCAAAAGAGAGGAATTTTATGAACATTTGTATGTGTGGCTAAGCGTACAGGTGTATGTATAATAGTAGACCAATGATGAACCCTTTATTATTATGATCGTAAACTATTGAATAATTAATTACTTGGACTGAGAAGTGCAGTGTATATGATCCAAAAGTTAGTTTTGGAGATAATTATAATATAATTGAAATCGATTAAATTTCTCTATACGTGTGCTTTTTCGTTTTCATTCTCTTCATATAGCTTTATCCCTTTCCCGTCTCTTTATCATTTCGTTTAGTTTCATTTGCACCGTCCATTCCTCTCTCAATTTTCTCTTCCCCCTTAAAGTACACTGCTTTGGTACAGTATAAAACTAAAGATAATAAAATAATAAAAGATCATAAAAAAAACTATGGTTATCGTATGAGTATAGACCGGTGCTGCTATCAGCCTATGTTTTCATTGGCTACTTAACTGGAGTAACCAACGGATTTACTGAGTGGCCAAAGAAGCCTGCTGTGGTTACTTCTTGTTGAAGAGCGTGCACAGGCGTGATATATTCATGAGGCAGTCAATTGAACATTTCCACGCAGGAAATAGGATATGTTTACACTTGTGCAATACTAACTGTAGAATATAAATGTACAGATAATGTATAGTGATTGCAAACTCCCTAGGGCATCGTCCAATACAGATTAGTCCTGGCAGAATAAATAGAGCAAGTGTAAACAAACAAAAGTGTGTTTTTCACTTTCAACATTGTGTCTCAATCTGCATGTTTGGTTCTTCAAATATGAATTGTTGTAATATGCTTTGATAATCAATATATTATTTTTAGAACTGGACACAACTTCAGACTTTACATAACTCTGGTACACAAGTGATTCGTATTATTACTTTTACTCGAGAAGAGCATTTTACTTTTATGATCCATGAAAATCTCAATGACATAGCAAAATTAAAAACTTGCATAATACTGAGGCTCGGTACACAATAGCGTAAACAAATACCACTTTGCTATTTATTACCACTTCGTGACTTCGTGAAATAAATTGATATTTGAAAGGTGCATTCAAGCAGAACTTTTGTTCTCGTATGAGAGTTTGTACTATAACGGTCATTTTTTAAGTGACTCGTGACAAGGATTTAAGCCTTTTGTCTAAAATGTTCAATCTCTTGTATAGTATCACATATTTTCGACGGACGATGACTTGCAAACAGTCTGTCGAGCAAAATGGTCGATACAACTGCTCAAGGAACATCGACTTTAGAAGGAGACGTTTTCTACAATCCTTACTCTACTGACGTATTTGTGAACTTTTCTCTGCTAGTGGCCACGATTATACTAAGTCTCATTGGGGTGGTTGGCAACGCACTCATTGTCGGGGCCGTGCTGACCCACAAACCTCTCCGTCGCCTCGGCAATGTATTCATCGTAAATCTTGCAGTCGCTGATCTATGCGTATCCGCGTTCATAAACTGTTTCGGGATCGTCGGAGTTCTGACCAACGGCGAATATTTTCATCGGAAAAACCTTCTGTGCGAGGTTATCGGTGTACTTTGCATCACAAGGTAAGTGAAGATAATTTTGCAAGTGTAACATCAACCAAAATTATATAATGTAGGATCTATGTAACTAAAATGTAAAATTTATCCACGGTAGCCGTCGAAATGCGTATGTCTAAACAGTATGTTTCCAATGTTTGGTGTCGCATACATTTAATTAAATAGGCGACGGTGCGAGTAGGGATGGACCACGTCATGGTACACGTCGATCTGAAGTTTTCCAGTATAATAATCTAGAGGGCTATTGACCAGAATTAGGTTTGTTTTCTTGGGAAGGACAAATATGTTTATTCACCCGCAGATAGCTCTGTGGGTAATGAACATACTGAAGGAATCGAAGCGATAAGTGAATTTAATATCCCTGAATAAACCACCTAACTGTCATGACTCCTCTCCCCTGACATTGGCAGCCAATCTTTACCAAGACAACACACTGGTAAATAAAGGTAATTCCAAGTGTATATATTATCTCTTTCTCTGCAGTAATAACCGGACAATCAGTTCTTGACATATTGATATCTTTGTGTAATTATAATTGTGTTCAAAGTTCAATTAAGAGTCGTAACAGTTTCATGACTTGACGTTGGACAGAAATGGTGCTCATGGAGTTAAACATCATGAGAGGCAAATCGTAGATGGCATCGATGTTGTCTGAGGGCTCCGGGCGGAAAGCACGAAAATGGACAATAAGTTGTGAAACAAATGGATACTGCTGCTTAAAGAATAATTTTGGTAAAGATTATTTCGAAATAACTATTACACTTAATTCATCTTTGAGCCAAACAGATCAACATTGTAATTTAAATTAAGAGAGCACATTAAACAATGCTCAATTGAACAACAATGCATCAACGTTAAAACGTGACATTGATTTGATCGTATACTTGACGTATATTCCTTACTACATCCACAGTTGTTCGTGTTCTCTGTGGAGCGTGGCTGCCATCAGTGTCAATCGTTACGTGGCAATCTGCCACAGACTTCACTATCCTCGGATCTTCAACCGCTACACGATGCTGGTAATTATACCTTCACTCTGGGGAGCGTGCTTTCTAATCGATCTGCCTAACCTGCTTGGTTGGGGCCGCCATTCCTTCGACGCCAAGGTGATGCTCTGCACGTACGACTACACGTACTCGTACTCTTATACCGTCTTTTTTATTGTCATGGGCTTTGGGGTACCACTTCTGGTGCTCGTATTCAGCTACGCCAAAGTGTTGGCCTATGCTAGAACGGTGACGAGACAGATAGAAGGTATGATGAGTGACCAGCAAACTGGAGGGACGGCGCAGGCAATCAATACAACGGACAGGAAACTACTGCGAACAATCGTGATCGTGGTGTTTGCTTTCTTCGCAGTTTGGGCTCCATTTACGGTTGTCTCATTATTCGATCCTCGTGGTACGTGGCCTCGACCCATCTATGCCGCGAGTATTATGTTAATGCACTCCAGTGCATGTATTAATAGTATCATATATGCAGCTACTAATAAAGTATTCCGAAAAGGGTACGTAAAGTTCATGAAAGTAACGTGCTGTATGTCGACAGAGGAGGAAAACTATCGTACCAGCTTCAGTGACGTCAGCAAACGTAACAACTCTCGGGCAGAGATCAGTAATATTTCAGTTAATGTGCAAAAGTAATAATAATAATTACCAATATTCAATAAGTAAAGTTTACTGTGAACCCGTTCCTGGTCATAATTTATATCTGCTATCGAATGCAATATGACTCGGTACCGCTTGAAGATCAATGTGTAAGATCATGTGTAAGCATTGATTAAGTTGTGTTAACAATAGTAACGAGTATAACTGTACTTCAGGAAACTACTTGATATACTACTATGAAATACACCTTCTATATCGTCATTTATGGTCAGACTCTATACCTAACAGCCCTTGTATAACAACGTCTTATGAACAAGAAATTAGAAAAGTATTAAAATTAGAAAAATGTACCTAGAGTCCACCAAGGCGCGCATTAGGACAACGCACACCGCAGCTGCAATTAATAGTCAACACGATCTCAACCTTCGTGCATACACTTTTTTAATATTATTTACCGGTACACTTACACATTTTGATATATTTACTCGAGACTCGAAGCTTTAATTAAGAAAGCAACACACGCGACATGACTAACAAGTAAAAACAACCCAGCAAAACCATTAAGATCACCGTCGCGGATATCGTAGATATCGAACAAGTTTATGTAACAACGGTATTTTATGATTGACCTGATTACAGAAACTGTAGCCTACTTACTCTAAGAGGTTTTATTCTACACGGACGGTAGAAAGTTTACCATGTTCATCATCTATTTATCAATATAGTTTGTTGCTTGTTTGTCTCGTCTTGCCGTTACTCCTTGCGGATCAATCATAATAATATAGTAAAGTTTCTATTAACTGATAAGTCGCAAATCCCAATGTCAGGCATACCATGCCCACGCTGTTTCAATGATTTTGTTTTAATCCCTATTTTTATTTAACTTCTAATGGGGTGACTGGCATTATTACAATTGACTAGATTACCCAGTGTCCTGAGACAAAGCAGAAGACAAGACCAAATCAACGACAAACTCTATTGCATTGGAAAATATCCCGAAATTAAAACGCATTTCAAGTATACCAAATCCGCAATTTCATCACTTCAGTTATAACGTATTACTTTTATGCTACTCACATTTCGACATACATCGCGCAGTACGTACCAGTGCATATAATATGATTAAATAACATAAATCGTTATGTATTGTGTTCAATATCCGTGGGTGTCCTCAATGTGAAACTCGTATCTTGGTATGTGCCTCATTTACCGATGAGGTAAGCTTCCGTGGTGCCAGCCAACCGCATCATCCTAGGAGTAGCATAGTGACATGTGCTGAATCTCCTTCAGACAAACGAATTGAGGCTGTTGCAGTCATTTGGTCAATGATTGGGCATTTGTCTTTAATTTGTTTTGGATATCCATGGATATCAAAATTACGCTGATTCAATCACACGTTTAGGTCGGAAAGCATAATTAAATATTTATATACTCAATGTAATATTATTGTACTATATAGTAATGGTATTTTGTTTATTGATTATACGGAAGGTAACTTAGTAATTTCAAGTCATTCACCTCTCCTTACCCAGACAGGCTGAAAGGAAGTTTATTACTTACCAACCTAAAAGCTGGTTCAATGGAAGTTTATTACTTACCAGCATAACCAAGTTCTTTATCCGGCCGATAGCAGGCTTGTTTTGTTTATACACGTTGACTCAGCACTCATGTTGTTCAGGGTTGCCGTGTCATCAACATATGGCATCTCACTTTAATTAGTTTCAGACTTCTTTTGCCAACCTATAATTCTTGGAGTTTGCTAGTTTTATCTTCCTGCGCACCATGCACCACTATAAGTAGTTGAAGCCCATTGCAAGCGATACTATTGACACACTGTCTATTACTAGGGAAGCGTTTCAAAATGAATATCAAAGGGACGATCTTCCATTGTCTTGGCGTCATGGCTACGTACCCTTGTGCTCAATGGATAGAGTAAATGGACTGTTTAAACTTTAAATACAAGTTCCAAGGAGTGCACCACTGACTAATTACTGAAGACGTTTTCAGCCCGTAGTACAAACGTATGTACAGCTGTATGAGGGTGACAAACATGGGACGCCAGCTGTAAGCTGAGGTGGACTACCGCTCTGTATTTGTCGAACTGTGGGAAGAAGTCTACCTTGCTATTTAATTCTTAAACATC
>JAODAG010123269.1:0-15210 GCA_027574785.1 Orphnurgus asper
ATAGTATTGTCGTATTCACAACAGGCATTACGATATTTTGCTACAAAAACTTATTCTACTATTGCAAGTTGTGCCCTCGGTTATATAGGCCTACATACAGCTGTATTTTTAGCATTTTACAATAATGTATTTCGAATTGTGAAATTACTCGCTGGATTGAGTGATAATGCCCGAAACGAACTTGTAAAGTATGATATTTGTATTTCGATTGTTATGGACGCTGGTCAAAGCTAAGGTCGGGTGAATTGGTTGGAAAAGACTAACTTTTTTGTTTTGTCAAAAATTTGTTAAATCAACATTTGTTCAAATCTATATGGCTATTTGGTTTGGGTATGTTGCCACAGTCAATAAGATGAGAAATGTGTTTCCATAACATGTCAAAAAGTGATGTGATTGCAGACGAATATGAATCGTATGGCTTTAGGTTGACGGAATAATTAGCCCGGTCGCTCACGACGCTGGGCCGGAATGCCAAACTCGTCATGACACAATTTGTTATGACTCTATGTTTTATCTTGGTTTGCTTATGAAAATGCTTGATTAGAAGAGATCGATCAGTTGTCGGTCAGGTCCGAGAATCGTTGGCCGATTCAAGTGTGGATGATGGCTCTCGTTAGTGACCGTCGCAGTGCACTGACAGTATAGTGTTGGTTAATTATGAAGAAAGATTTTGATAGTTGTTGCAGATTTGTTCTTTATATCCATTGATTCTCGAAGGATTGCGGTTGGAATTTGGTGTCTGAATGTATATAAGGGTAATTTCTTGGCATAAGTTCGGTTTAGAAGGACAGTGGAGAAGGGGAGCTGAGAAGAGGAGAGGTCGGAAGAAAAGAGTCGAATGTAGCCGTATAGTCGAGTTGGAGTCTTCGAACGAGAATAATAGAGTTGGACTAAGACATTTTAATATCGTTCACTCCATGTAATGGATGTGACATTTAAGCATGAAGACTCCTGCTGTATCCATTAAAGTTCATAATATACGTTTTGAAACAACGATCGCTCGTGTCCACCAACTTGTTCTGTTCCGTGTTGAAGTATTAATTCAACAGTATGAATACCAAAATAACGCCGCCTGACTCTGCTCATGTGTAACGGTCCCCGTCTCTGTCTCGTTCCGCCGTACGTGCCTCTCAGGAACTCTCAACCGGACTGTGACTAAGCTAATGTCGCGTAGTTGTGATAACATGAGACTGGGCAGCAACTGCAATCAACTGAAATAACTATAACCCATTGATGATGTGTTTCTAAAGTGTTTTATTTAAACAACTAATAACTAATATGGTAACATTAATCCCCATATGATACCAGAAGTGCGAATCCAGTCGGGCACTTCACACAATCGCAGCTATTAGGCTTCAGAAATAGTATAAGTCCTCATCTCCACTTCTCTCTGTGACCTCCTAGATTCTTCCCCCGCGATTCTGCCTCGAATCTCGCTCCGATTCTGAGCTGGAATCCCCCTCTCAATCTCCTCCGCGATTCTCCTCCAAGAAACTCTTCAGAAAAATTCTCTTCCACATAATTGCTCCAGCCAATCAGCGTTCACTGCGGCGCTTGACCTCTGTAATACAATGATTGTATGGAAACGTTAACGCCCCTGAATTACTGCAGCCAATCAGCGTTGACTAAACTTTGACTTATACTTACAGACAGGTTAATTCCAGCCAACACCCTCCCCCCTCCCCCATTACTCTGCAGTGAAAGCCCACGCCTTCATAAATTAAACTATTTACACTCCTATTAAAGTATGATGGGCTAGTCTCAAAAGTGACCTCACTAACTTAGCGGTCCGAGGACAGCTGACAATTGCGTCAGCAATGCAAACAGCCCTACTAATGAACATACATTAATCGACGGGTAAATTAACATCTACGGACCACCTCCGTATGAGGCGGACATAATCATTAATTTATAAATGTAACGGACTGCCTTTTGTCACGAAATCCCTGTTATTAACGGCGACCCTGGCTAAAGTTTAATGGCCGGAGCACTAAACTAAAGAGTCCTACTCCTAGTTTTGGTTACACTATATTGGTGTACACGTTATTTAGTCAATATAAACTTTAATGGTGGCGTGTTACCGGCGTATGCAACAATCCTATTTCGCCGGATCGTATTGTAAGGCCATTTAAGTCCCGCCCAAAATCCTCAATCCGTTCCTGTTTTCCGTTGCAATAAGGTTGAAAACATGGCTTCTTTCTAGTAGGACTCAATGCAGCTCGACACAGTCTAGCGATTATTTAACTCACATAAGTAAAGAACAGACAGTGGTTGTCGAAAACGAAATTCTAGCTGATTTACAGAACGTGATTTCAGTGTGTTGTAGGCCTATTCCTACAAGAGACCTAGAAACTTGTGAGTATTCTTTTGGTTTATTCTCAAAAAACGTTTTAAATAAAGTTTTAATAGCAATGTTAACATATTCAGAATTTACAGCAAAATTCATATTCGTATCAGACTTTTCTCCAAATGACGGGACCTCTGGATCCCACCCCCTATGGAGCAGCTTCGCGCATGCGCTCACGATAGAGCATAAATGGCGCCATTGTTTCCAGACACATGCTCATCTCCCCTCGCCCGTCGGGGAAAATCTTCCACACACTATAGTTCCTGATATTACCACCGACTCAAATTTCACACTATCATGTAAAAAAACGGGTTTATTTTGTGTGGACTCTTCCAGTGGTTGTGCCGGTCGGTACCTTGAAAGAGCTGATTCCGAAACCAGTACAAATTACTCTCACTGACAAGACATCAAAATCAATCAGCTACAAGAATATAACTACTATTCTTCAAGTGAAACCACTGTCAGGCTTTAATTGCTTCAGTTGCCAACAAGTATTTTTTTTACTGCAGACATGAAATTTTAAAAGAAGTATAAAAACTAACTTGATCGGTCCAGAAATTACAGGAGGTGAATCCACGGTCCCGTAAACACGTAGCTATACTAGTTTATAAGTGAAGAAGGTATATCAGCTTGCTTCGTTGACCGAGTAGCCTACTATCCTGATTCTCTAATAAGAGAGTTTAATTTGAGGTACAATGTTGTGATAAAGTATGGGGTGGATAGGCTATACCGCATGTCAGAGATTTGAAGTTTCCCCGAGGCTGCTGCATAGCACTCAATTCACAATTATCACACAATTTATTCCGATCACACTTTATGGATACTGCTCCCAACATGACAAGAAGCCGCGGATGTAAAAAAAAAAACTTGAACAAGAAGCTGTCCAGATATATCTGTCCTTAGTTTAGATTTCAATGACAGTCACTGACAACTTGTTTATAACCTTAATTTATAAAGGAAGAAAGCTAATCATTTTAGTCCTTTCTTCAGTTCAAATCCTCCGTCTAATGATGTTCTATGGGAAGCTGACCTTTAAAAGTTATTCAAATTTCAAAACATCGAAAGTCGGCTCACATCGCTTAACTAGCATACAACCTACTGTACACTGGTCTACATTATGTAACTTACAGAACGGTGGTAGCACAGACCGTGCTGGAAAGTAGGAAGAAACATCACCTGCCTCGTTTTTACATGTTGTGGCGGTCAATATTAATCTATTCATACTGTCACGTGCACCTCAGTCGCGCATAAAATACACTGCTTGCAGTCCGATATTGTTGACGATGACGAAGGCCATTGCTTTGGTATTTATTTATTTATTTAGAAATTACACTTCGTAGTTACACTTTTTATTACTGATTATTTATTTTAATAATTACACTAAATATGCCTTGAAATTATACGTTATAATTAGACTTTGTTAGATCTTGATCGCAACATTTACCTGACTTTTTCTAAACAAAACCATAAATAACGATTGTTTTGTTTCGGAAATAAATTTTGGAAACTGGAGATTTAGATCGCTTAAATTGACGGGGCTATTAATACAAACAAATGTGTTTCCATGTGATAAGAAAGCATGGACAGACACTTTTCCCTGGAGTTGTGGTTTCTGTTCCCTTACCCTCCCCGTACGCTAATGATGGAGGCCAATGATTTCTTATCAAAGAGAGACCCATATTGGCTACCCAAAGATACTTACATTTCAACTTAATTTCCTTATTATTTAAACAAAATAAATCGGATATCTTTTTTTTGGGGGGGGGGGGAGAGATATTTCCGACATAAGTTTTATTTAGTTTTGTTTAATGAACAAATGCGCGTACATTTGGGAAAAACGATAGATTATGAAGGTGTGGGAAGCACATGCTAACTGACCGGTATGTTTGCCCGAATTTCGAGGTTTCTTTCATAGTTGGGTGCCACCACCTGGCCATGTACCTGGCTTATATGGCTGATACAATATAACATCCCCTTTAGGGGCTTCTTTTGTGGAGCATGGCTACTTTTGGATTTTTGTGGGCAATTTTGTTGGCAAGTTTAACTGTTGTTTAATTAGGTCTGAGACCATTATCGGCATCACAGGTGGATCTATGAGAGATAGGGCCATGGACCGACCACCTTAGGATATTATACTCTTCTGTAGTTTCGTCGTTAAATAGGCATTATTTCCCCGCATTGTGGTTTTTTGATTGGTGCCCCCAATTTTCCAGATCCATCACTGGTCACTGATACACTTACGTTAAGAACAACAATAATATAAAAGAGAAAATTTGTCCGAAGATATGTTACCGTCCACCATCCACAGAAAATATCTTTCGAAACTTTTGAAAACCAGTAACATAGAAATTCTGTTGCATTACATATACGACAAAAAGTGTGAATGGTTTTCGTTAATTTATCAGTCACTTCAACGAACAGAAAAAAAGAGTTTTAAACCTACCAAATTACAAGTCTTTTGCATCAAAAGTAAAGGATGTTGACAATGCTATAAGAAAAGCAGGAATGTTGTCTTTCTACTCAATTATTAAAAGGCAAACCATCCTCCAGACCTAAACTCTACAATTCTGCTTTTCAGTGACCTCAATTTCAAACTGAATATACCAACTATTGGCCATGAGTTGGGTATGCTAACTGCAATGCTCTCATCTGCAAGATATTTCACATGCATATTCAGACTGGGATTGTATCTCCATTTACTCCATCCATCTCCTTTCAATAAAAATATACGTATGTAGAGGGCTTTCTGAACAAAACTACAGTGTACTCAAAATATCTCACATTATACTTGAATTCTATAGTCTGTCCATGCTACCATACCTATCCAAATGTTTGTCATAGATACCAGATTTCCACCCAGTTACCAGCGAGAATATCTCCACCACCCGGCCCACCCCCCATTGATTTAGCATCAAGACGAGACTCCATGTAGTTCCCAAAGACCAGCAGCATAGTTTGTAGACTTCTTCTAAAAATTTAATTCACCATAATTTTTAAGCTCATATCAAATATAGCAACAGCGTTGTAGCAAAGAAGTTTATACCACAGTATACCAAAATCTGTAAAATTATTTTCTGAAAAGATAGGTTACTGAGATATATCCTTTAGTTTCAAAAATTGAAATCTGCTTTATTAGTGGATTAAACTTTTCTGTATCCGAGTTCCACAATTTTACTTTTGACACAGACAAGTGCCTATTGCCTTTCATCACTTTCATGCCAAGTTCGAATTAGGTCAGGCTTTCCCCCGAGTGACCAACCTTTGAAGAAGTTTTCCTTAGGCCCACCCACTCACTAGTATTCATGCTAGCTATAAACAATACAAAGCATTTTAAGGGGGGGAAGGGTCTAATGTCTCATTTCCATTTCAAGTGGCTCTCTAGTTTAGAAGCTAATTATACTAGATAGCTTCATGGCGCCTCCCCTTCATGAATAATTCATGACTCCAATAATTATACGGCCTAGGCATGTCATACCTATCGACTTCGTATCGTGCCAATAGATAATGGATCTATAGACAGAAATATTGACGTTTGATGAATTTTACATTATTTTCCAGCCACTCCTTAATATGCAAACCAGCAGCTACACCAACCAGCAATGACAGGGATCATTCACTGGACAATGACCAACGTATATACCAAGTATGACATCATCCAATGTACCATTCTTGAGTTTTCATGTTTAAAAGTTCTAGTGCAAATCATGTTAATGAAAAAGAAAAAACAATGTTAAACATAATAACTGGGCATTTTGCAAAGAACATTCCAGATTGGATTCTACTCATACCATTCACTAGTAACAAACAAAGTCCTAACTATAATAATCAGTAATCAATAAACATTTTCAGCAACAATAATACACTGATATTTTACAAAATTACCTTTCTTTCTACATTTAGTTGAATTATTTCATCCTTTACCCCCCTGGATGATGTTCGCTGCTTTCAATCATTGCTAGAATCGACAACAAACAATGCAAAAAGAAAAGACTTAGAACGGTGGAATAATCTTAGCTAATTACATGAGCATACATAAAATATTAATAGACCACTAAAACCAACAAAAGATAACGACTAAATATAATTCAATATATAGATAATTTTCAATAACTTTGTAAGGAGGAATAAAAGTAAACAAACCCAAGGTACAAACACATTACATAAGAGCAACATGGACTAACAAATGCCAAATGAAGAAACAGAAAAAGTAGTTGGTTCCCCAGAATGTTAATAAATAACCACATTTTCAATTCTCTTTTTAAAGTAACATGATTATTGTCTGCAGGTACGCATCTAGAGCCTTATGCTCCTTTAGTAAATACAAATAAAAATCTCCTAACTTTAATACAAAAGATTAGATGGAGATTGTACAATTTAAATGAGAAAGTTAGAGAAAACTTTGAGAGAGACTAAATTATTTCTAACATGCAAACAAATTACTACCAGAAAGGAGAACGTCCATCTACCTGCTACATTGGTGCTCATCAAATGTAGTTTGTGCCTCTTGAATATAACGATATGCAGGACTAACAAACTACTCTTTCGACAAAGCAAACCTGCATGTATATGCAAACATTTATGAAATTCAGAGTTGATAACATAATGAATTTTACACGACAAATGAAGAGCAGCATTCCAAGCGACTGTTTAAACATTTTAAAACTTCACAAAATATGTTTGAAGACTCTTGCTGTATGAAGGGAAATCTTAAGTTTATAGAGTTTAGCTTTTAACAAATCAACTATCTGCCATAAATGTTAGTCTCACGTCACCCATACGGCAAGGTTGCTTTGTCGAGTGTCAGAAAACAAATCATTTTTTGGCGGCACTCTACATACCTTTCACGTGTAGTTAATAAGCTTACAACACCATCTGATGCGACCAGCCATTACTCATTGAAACACATCACTGTCCAGGCTGCTTCTGGCAACCTCTGTTATATTTCTTCAGAATTGAAAGGAAACAATACATGGTTGATGAACCAGCCCAGGCATGACAGTAATGCCCTGCAATATAATGGACAGTGACTGGACACATACACAGCTCAGCTTTGCCAGGGTTACATCACTTAACCTTTCAACTGCCAAGTGGCCTTTTTGAGCCTTGATGCTCACACTCTAGAAGTTCTACAATGCGCTGCTTTACCCCATTTCTTTTAGCTCTCCAATGAGCAAATATGCTATGGCGGCGATGGTGTCATCAAAAATGTACGGAATATACCTGCGGCCATCGGATTAGAATATTACAGTCCAATCATACAACTGTACATCTGAGGCATCTACGATAGTGAGTACACACTGTGGAGGAGGGCTGGGTGTTTAAGAGGCATGTGGATTTTGGATACATTCAAGCAACTTTCAAGAAAAAGTGACCACCATCTCCTAGAAGTCTTGTAAACTTAGCAGCTTAACAAAGTACTCTCAAGCATTATCCATTGAGACCAATCAGATAGTAAACAACTCCACTATGATATCCTGGTTATTTGGTTCATTTTAAGTATAAAAGAGGGCAGTAATGTAATAAAAAATAATAGGAATTGCAACATGATCTTCCTTTGGTAATTCCTGGTAGACTAGGCAGATGGGCATTATAAACCAAACAAAATTTAAACTGAAACCATAGGCAAAGTGAATCACAACGGGTGGGGTGCAGTCCGTGTCTTACACTGGAGGTCACATATCACTCATACGTCATGTATACTGGTGAACTAATGTCATCCTTGTATCACATGATCATTAGTCTATCATACTCTATTACATAGATGTCTATGGCTTTGTATAATACATCGCTACATTGCACACGCTCACAGAAAGAGTCCTTTCACCAAAGATTCTCCATTAAATTTTGCGACGCTGTGTTAAACTTTCAACACCCACATTTATTGATCAGACCATAGTTCATCGGTCAGACCAGAACTTGACTTGAGAGGTACATTGACAACCCTCTCATCTTGATCGTGAGGTTGAAACAGTAGCTTCAAAAGCCTTCTCTTTTGCTGCCAGAAGAAATGACAGGGAGGCAGCCACTACCCACCCAACCACGCTCCCTGGTCCACCGTCATCTCCATCTGATAGAAGTGAGTCTTCTGTCCTATACTCAAGAGAGAGAGAGCGAAACAAGTCTACCATACCCTAAACAGACCTATGAGCACCAGTGGAGCAGTTTCCATGGATACCATTCCATCACTGAAAAATTGCAGCCCAGCTGGGAATTCATCCCGGGAGCCTCTCTCTCATAAAAGCCAGACATTCCACCTAATCCACCAGTCCTGTGAGATTAATCTTTTAAAAAGCCTCCCAGATGTCCTCATTTAATTTAGCACCACCAGACAGGGAAATCAAAAGTCTTCCTGTGGGTGTAGTAGATATATCTACCACAAACAGTTAACGGACCAATACTGGTTTTGTGGGAGGGGGAAGATTTAATGTCACACACTATGTAAACAGAAAAACAGAAAATTGTATTGTTAGAAAAAATAATAATAATAATATAATGAAACCATGCAACAAATAAGACGAATGCAAACAATGTAAATGAGTTAATTATCCCTGATTTTTGTTCCTCTAAGGTTTGATCAGTTTCTGTTTCAAGTCATTTCACCCACACAAGGTTACCATCAATCAATCATCCAATCATACTGGAAGGGGGGAGACCACGGATAACTGAATGTGCAAATCCATTTCAAAGTTGATTTTGGAATATGAAGAAATAATTATTTGTAAAAGAACGAAACAATCGATAATGTAAAATAAACTCCTTAAGAAAGATGTGGGTATCATAGAACAAAACTAGATAAAAGAATGTAAATAATAGCTTCTTTTCTCCCACTAAACCTCACCCCACCCCGCTAAGCTCCGCCTTCCAAACGCTCCTACGATAAAAGCTGGCGTTTACACTGTACGGAGCAGAAGATGAAATCCTGTTTGGGAAGGAATGATTGGTTAATCAAGGTCTTCTTGCAGTTTGAGCAGTGGAAGCAATCCTCGTGAGCGTGCCAGTGTAGCTCTTCATACGAAACCCTCTGAGCGCCGGCAGCGATCTTCTCCTTGCACGTGTTACAGACCTGTAAATGTACGAGACAACGGTTGAAATATTTATACAACACCAATGAATATATAAAGTAAAAAACATTCAAGCGACAATATCTAAATGGGGGGTTGGATGGAGGGTGGTGTGTGCCCCTTATTTGACAGATTACTCTAATTTGATTTGAAGTTTGTAGTTAAACTGGCACAATTTCTCAATTTGTTTATTAGTTCCTTCCATTCTGTGAAAAAGCAAGATTCAATCTTACACCACCTGTTTTGAAGCTATGGTTACATCACGGTTCACTACGCTTAACATGACATTGCAGCACCAATGAATGGTCTACTGCCTCCAGTCCTGATGTAAGAGGTTTAATGATGGGAAGTGGATCTTTTGTTTTTGGACTTCTCGTATCGTGCCGTTTGGTCCTTACAAATATTATCTATAGATAGGGTTAATTCATACTTCGGTCAGTGGCTGAAAATTTCTGCCACAGGTTTACTTCGTGATTTTTGGACAATTTCCTCACTTTCTTGGCAGAAGGATCGTAAATTCGGCTATGTATTTATGTCACCCTAATTTGATTGAGAGACAAACTCAGTCTGCATGGTCCTTTAAAAGTTTAAAACTACCAGATATGTCGTAATCACTTCTAACCTCTTTCCTAGTGTATCACTGTGGAGGAGCATAAGGTGCTGGTCTTTATTTTCCAAAAGAGAGGAAAATCTTCCACAATGTTAACCAATAACCTGAATTAATGAAAGCCCAGAACATACAATGATACGATCAAGTACATGCACCCTAAAGCTTTATTTACTTCCAGTAAAAAATAATAAAGGCCATAATAATAGAACAATGAAATTCATGCAAAATTCATGGTGTTCATCAGTGCTGCCTCCTCCTCCTCCGTACCTTAGCGAATAGCTTCTCATGGCAAGGTAAGCAGTATGGATGACTGTTCTTGGCCACGTAGCTCTTGCCTCCTAGCTGATCATCACATTCAAAGCAGCAGAAATGTTTCAGATGCCAGTTTTGGTCCTCGGCTTGGGTGTATGATGAGGCAAAGATCAACTGTTTGAAGGATATAGATTGACAGTTATGCAAGTTATGGCACATTACCAGTCTAAAAATATAATTATCACTTCACTATATTAACTATGAAAACCAGATATGCAGAAATTTAATGTGCATTTCTTTGACATCAAAATTATGATATTAAGTATGTACCTGATGATTCTGTCCAACTCTGATCAAGTTTGAATGTGGTTGCTTTTGACCTCAAATTTGTACATAAGTTATTGTTTCTCACCAGTGTTGACCATTTTTTATAATGCAATTTCATGATTTTATCCCTGGAGACCTTCGAACTTGAAATTGTATACAACTGTTGTACAGTACAAGGTGACTTTGACCATGTTTGATTGCATTTATTCAATTTTCACAAAATTATGATTAACCATTTTGAGACAGTGGACCTCAAACTGTGGTTTAAACAATTTTCAGGATTTTACCCCTGATGACCTTTACCTTTGAATCATAAATAACTCTTGTACACAGTGATTGTGACCAACTTTGATGTGGTTTATGCAATATTCCTGTTCTGACACTTCATGACCTTTGAACTCAAAATCACAATAACATTTGTACCTGATGATTCCGACTA
This sequence comes from Orphnurgus asper, assembly GCA_027574785.1. NCBI lineage: Eukaryota > Metazoa > Echinodermata > Holothuroidea > Elasipodida > Deimatidae > Orphnurgus > Orphnurgus asper. The sequence continues at coordinate 11,037 of JAODAG010123269.1, forward strand.
ACAATGATTTTATCATAATTTAAGCAACTTTCATGATTTGACTATGGATGACCATTAATAAACTTTGAAATCATATTCCTGTACACCCTGCATTTTTCACTTACAACTAACGATGATGACCAACTTTCTAAAGTATCAATGAAAGTAGTCGCTGAGAGAAGACACATCATTAGACATTTCATGTTTAGACCTCAATTTGAACTTTAACCTAAATTGTGTATCAATTATATTCAATCCCATAATATACAAGACGCACTGACCTAGATTTTACCAACATCGGACAGACACTCTGGGAGCAGTAGCCTATAATTTCTACAATGCAACAGACAGATAGATACATTGCCATTGGCATTAGCTACTGTTAATTATCTACTGCTTGAAAACAGATTAATTTGAATGTACAGTAAGCATGAAACGTGGCATAATTTTTAGGCATCTAACTCATGCAGTGGCTTCGTCAAACTGAAAGATTTCAGCTCTACGTATCAAGGTATATGCCGTACAGAATTAAGACCAGAGAGAGAAAAATAAACACTTGGCAAAAATGACAGTATCGTTTCCAAGGTTCACAAACACACGATTAATAATTTGGTATTGATGTGGAATGTCAATGCTGAAACTGCAAAAACTGAAAAAACTTGAAACCAACAGACACCACACACTCACTTCATCGCAAGCAGCGCATCTTGGTTTGAGGAGGTCAGAGTAGTGGCGGCCGCAGAAGATCTCTTCGTCCTTGTAGAAGTAGATGAGGTCCACCAGCAGCTCGTTGCATGTCTTGCAGCGGAAGCACGCCGGGTGCCAGCAGGTCTCCGGTCCCGCCCGCTCAGCAAAAACAGCAACGTCCCCGCCGGTCATGGGCTTTGTACATCGCTTACAATTCTGCACACGAGTAAGAAAAAAGGATGACTTGGGTATTTGGGAATAGTTATAAGTACAAGTTATAAACAGGAGCATATATGATACTGGAGCTCTATATTGTTAGCATATAAGTACTGCATTAACTTTCTCTGTATTAGAGATGACAATCTACTCTTTTCCCTCAAAGTCATGAATACATTGATTCTGACAAGCTCTGCCTGACCTAGTTGGATATAGCTAGTGGCAGCTCCCTGGTTTGAGGGAGTGCGAGTATTTCATGAAGACACACTTACCCATTTAGATTTATCACCACTAGCTTGACTCTGAGTGGCAACACTAGCATTTGTCTGCACACCTCCCTGGAAAAGAAAAAATCAATCATTCCATTTCAAATCAAAAGAGTTGAAGGTTCCTGAAATGAAAGGCTCTTTAACTTTAAACCTTAATTGTCACTAATAAATACAATGCAAGGATGAAATTGTTTATAAAAATAATAATTTATAATTCTTCATATTATTCTCAACGTTCTTCTTTTGTTAAACCCTCACCATGAGAGCCCCCGCTGGATCTCAGATGGTTAAAATGGTAGGAAGTCAGGGAGCAGCCTACTGCAAGCTTCAGTCGTCAAAACATTATTGGTACGAGACATCATTGTAGATGCTGGAGTAGGTAGTTGTGAACCTAGTGGACTGCTTGACTAACCTTAGCGAAACCAAGATATCACAGAGATCATTAATAATCAAGACAAACTGGACAATGCAGGGCAAAGAGAGCAGGATCACATACACATAAAAGAGTGACAGGTATGAAACTTGACAAACGACAGGGGTGATGTCATACGCTATATTGCATTACCGTATGAATTCACCATTATGAACTTCTCCTTCTGAACTATTGAACATCTAGTACCTCCTAATATTCAGGATTCTCGAGTTTTCAGGAACTTATTAGCAACAAACATCAGCACTAAACATCAGCATATAACGTCAGTCTTTCCTTGTTGTACGCAAAACTGACAGACATAATTGCGCAAATATTACGCTCTTCCAAAAATGGTGATGGGTGATTATAAATGCAAAATAACTTATTTACCCAAAACAGAGGTTGCCCATTCCTTCCAGTGCCTATAACATCCAATGGAATTGACTTCAAAGCATTCAATCATTTAAAATCCTTTTAAATACTGGTTAAAGAACCAACAGATACTAGTTAAATAGATAATTGGATATTTCCTCCAGCCCTGCTGTGGAGTGGTACATTAAGCTGTAATATACAACCCCATTTTCCAGTACTTTAAAATAACACCCGGTAAACTATAGGTTTTTCACAAGATCTGCTCAGGTATTCCTTCCCACTTCAATTAGCACAACATACCTCTGATTTTGGCTTGTTGATTTCTTCCACTTCGCCAATCCCAACTGCTTCGTCCTGTGGACAAACAATTGTAAAACTCATGAGCACACATGTATCGTAGAGAAAATGCTTACTCTATACCACCAATATAGGCCAACGTATAAACAGCACCTGAGGCAGAGCTCTCGAAAAGAGACCGTAACATCTTACTTGTAGCTCGACTCCTCCCATTATGTTATATCACAGCTGGTCAATCCCTACAGATCGCAAACACCATTCCTTATTTAAGGACTATGATCACGATGCATCCTTATACCCTTCAATGATTGTATCAAATCACTTCCTGCATAGCGTGGAAATGGGGAAATTTTATTAATTTTTATTACCGATCACTCTCTCCCCCTCTCTCTTACCCTACCTCTGATATATCACTCTGATATCCAAACAAATATGAACTACGCCCGGCTTAAAAAATGATTACAGTTTAAGATGCCTTTTCCTGTCATTACAAAATTCTTCACACTGAGCTTTCTTGAAATTGAAAAACATGTGATAATTAACTAATTAATCAACCCACTTTTAAGCCCAAACCAGGTGCCAAAAGTGACCAAAAGTTTTGATTACTTTATAATACGTGCATTCTACTTCGGAGACAGTATAGCAGATTTCAACAGAGCAGTACGAGATAACTCTCATGATTTCAGATTAGTACAAAGTTTAAGAAACTATTTGACTCAGGCAACAGTGGAATCCCAAATCGAAGTGTTCACGAAATAAAATATCGAATCGGTAATCCCGAGCAAGAGATCCCCCATAGGACACCTTTTCTCAGTTAAGAATGGAACACTAAACCACCCACATTGTGGTGTGCATGAATACGGTGTAAAAATCAAAATTGCTTCATGGTTTTATAGTTGTAACTTTTCAACTTTGGACAGGATGTTTGAATAGAAACAATGATTACGCAAATACAACGAGGACTCTTGAGGCCAAACCCGCGTTACAACTAACCGTTTGGTTTACCCACCATGGCATTCACCGGTCAAAGGTCCTTGAATGAATCACTAGATGGGATCATCTGATATCGATTATGCATGCATAAACAAACGTACATCCAGAACTAGCAGTTGTTTGAAGAAGCATTCTGAGAAGTATCATTATTTATTTGAAGGGGCAGGGCTAAGAAAGCGGAATAAATTTTCAAATAGCCAGTAGTCAAGGAAAGCACACACTAGAAATAGTGTACACTAAAGTCTGAACTGTGTTGCAACATTGACTGAAAATATAGACATGCCCACAGTAACTACAATTACACTCACTGATTTGACAGAGATTCTAATCTGACAAGGAACTGAGTAATGCTTAAACTTCTATAGGGATATGCAGGTCATTCAAAGAAAAGTACAAGCTGCAATTATTGATTTATGTCACATGATTCATACTCCACTGTGACGCATTTCACTGATGACTCAAAAGTTAAAACCCTCCAAATGTATTATTATATATAGCTATAGTTGGGGCTATTTCCAGGTTATAGTCAAAGACATCGGTCAGGGAGAGACAAAAACGTGAGGGGATTTATAGGGTTAGGGGAGAGGTGATAGGGAGATAGGGTGATAGGGATGTAGGAAGAAGGGTAAGGTACTGTCCAAAGAGAGGTAGAAGGAATGTTCGTGTTGGTATAAAAGTCAGTGTCTTGGTGTATACTGTCGTATAGTGATGTTTTGGCTTCACATTTGTTCCAGATTCCCAATCTACAAATAGACTATTTGGAGACCACTCATTCAAGTTGTGAAATGCCCTGCTGGTGATAGTGCAGGTAATCCTGGCAGATTTGTACCTGGCCCTGCCCTTTCATGCAATACAATTCATTAAAAAAAAATGCATGACCTAGCTATTGTGACATAATGATATTGAAGAATTTAATGACCAAAAACCAATATGGTTTATTTCATTACAA
>JAODAG010123600.1:1328-15198 GCA_027574785.1 Orphnurgus asper
ACAACTGACTCAATCTCCCTAAGTCACTCATTGTACATGTCACTAGTACAACTGACTCAATCTCCCTAAGTCACTCACTGTACATGTCCACTAGTACAACTGACTCAATCTCCCTAAGTCACTCACTGTACATGTCCACTAGTACAACTGACTCAATCTCCCTAAACTGTCACTCACTGTACATGTCACTAGTACATCTAACACTATCTCAGTAAGTCATTGTACATGTCATTAGAACAACTGATGCAATTTCAGTAAATCTCTACATGCTGTTGATATTGTTTACCTGCATAGATACATGAGAAATGGCTCTATGAGCCTGATGCAGTTACAGCTGAGAACAGTCAAACAGAGAATCAAATTAGCAAGGAGCAGTCACCAAATGGCAACACCAATGTCAGGTAAGTCAATAGTTAAGATGGGGTCTGGAAAGGCTGTAGTTAGATCCTAGGTTATTTCCTGGAAATTCCTGAAGGGGACTTCATTGATCTGTAGAGAAATTTTACAGGTGTTCTACTTAACCAATCTCTTACATATATGTACCTGGTGCAGTGACTCTCAATGACCTCTAGCTATCTACTGTGACACTAGCCTATTCACTTATACTGAGCTCAGAGGAGCTTGTTATAGGTGCAGTGTCATTCCCCTTGATTCTCCTCTTTTTGGACATTAATGGATTGCTATTATTTGCTGATATGGAATCTTTTCAGTTGCTTTCCTGGCCTTACTATTCACCCTAACTTTCTTTTATTTAAGTTAGGAATATTTTTAGACCATGGCTTTAACATGTTATGTGGCCTAAAGCCACATAGCTTAACATGCTATTGTGTGTGGTTAATTTGAGTTTTGACTGTCCCCTAGGAATTTCTTCTAGTATAGTCTTCTTGACTAGTTTGTTCTTGTTAGAATTGTTACCATAGGTTAAGAGTTTTCTAACAAGTTACATGGACATGATGTTGTCCTTACTGAAGCTTTTTTGACTTGGTTATGCTCCCAGTACCTCGTCTTCATGGCTAGCTGCGGGCCCAGGGGGAGGAGTTCCTTTGTTACCATAGCTTGCTATTTCTTGACTAAAGGAGGACTGCAGGTTCGATAATGTGGTGAGGACATGCCAAGTTCTCATCCGTTGTGAGAACCCCCCAACTGCTGCCAGAGGACATGTCCATGGTCTCATCCAGAGAAGTACAGCAACTTCATGGCTTATTTCCAGTCATATCAATATTATTCCACCAGTTAGAAGATGGAATGTGTTAGACACCATACGTTTCCTATCACACCCTCCAAGGCTCACCTGCAGAAGCTTCCAATTTTGGGACCACATCTCATCAATTGGCTAGTTCATCAGCAAGTTGAAGGAAGTAGTCACACATGAGGCTGCAGCCTTGGCAATATTTAAGCCAGATAAACATCTTGAATGCAAGAAGTTGAGCAACAACTGACAGGAATTACCCAGGCCATCCGCAGGGGTATGCGTCGAACCCAGTCCAGAGGATCCTGTATTTCTGCCATTTGGGGAGAAGACCTGTGCGTTCTGTAAGGGGTTGGTACAGTTGGATCAAAGGCTCTTGGTAAAATAGGTTACTTGTCTGTGGTAACAAGTTTCTATCCTGCCCCCCCCCCCCGAAGGAGAATCGGAATGAAGCAATCCGGTACCCATTGACGAGGATTTAGTGGACCTTCTCTGGAAAGAGGCTGCTTCCCAGAGGATGGCCTGTACTTATGGGTGGCTCTTTCCTTGGCCTCGAAGAAACCAGACACTTGGTGCCTGCATCTTCAAACTAAGACACCTCAATCAGTTGCACAACTGACCATTTCTGTATGGAAATGCTCCCCTTGATCATCTCTACACAAAGAAATGTGGGTCGTATCGATATATCTGAAGGATGCATACCTTTATATACCATCGCACCGAGCTTCCTTGAATTTAAGGAGGAAACTTTTAAGTTCACATCCCTACCTTTACTCACCACAGCTGCTTGTGTATTCACACAGAACGTGCAATTAATGGTGGTGGTTCTTGGAAGACATGGTATCCAGCTGTTCATTCAATGTTGATGATCCAAGGAGCAACACAATTGAATGTGCAGATTGCAGCCCTCTATATGTTGGCACTTCAACTGGGAGTGGTCATCCCAGCAGCCGTGCCAGCAGTTGAAGTATCTTGGGGCTTTGGGTTGACTTCATTCGGGTATGGTGGCCTTGTTGCCGCCTTGTTGCCATGAAATCACTTCTGGCCAAGAAAGAGAGCCCTACGATTTCCTCACTGAGAGGTCTAGAACTTTGAGTGAGCATGATGGATATTGTCCCACTCTGCCCATTCAGGTTTACCTGTTTCATGCTCTTCCCATGCCACCATTACTCCTAGTCACTCTATGAGAAATGATATTTCCCCACCTCCGATGGTGGGGGACGATTGTGGATATCTCTGTGGGCATGAAATTCATAGTTCTCCTTCATCAGATTGCAGTAACGTCTGATAGTTCCCTGTCGAATAGAGGTGAATTCTGCAGATGTTCGATCAGCAGGACTTGCGATTCACATTTGGTGGTGCACCGATCATCAAATGGATCCAGTACCGGCTTCTGTAGCCTTAATGCAGTTTTGAAGTGTCTTTGATGAAGGTAAACAGATGTCTTCCATCAAATCTATTGTTCGGCTGTATCTATTGATCATCGATAGGAGAATCACACCATTTTCTTATGGGGATCGAGATCACTCAACTCACCTGGTCTATTGGGGAAGTTCTCTAACATGGTTGCCTTTGACCCTGTCCATGATTCAATCTTCCCTCTTCAACCTAACTTTGAAGACGATATTAAATGGATAGTCCCGTCCAAATATTATTTTGTCATATAAAAGAGAAACTAAGTTACAGTAAGAATACTTCTGAATTTGGTCTCAGTTCCTTTGTGTCATTTTTTAAATATTCGTAGTTAGAAGCGGTGAACTTGAGGCAAACAGGTGTGAACGATCATTAATGGTTTAGTTTTCTTTATATAGTATACATCCATTTTCTACTTCAACGATGAATGCATCGTTCATCTTGGGCCGAAGTTTCTCTCCCAGATACCATGAAGGCAACTGTGCCCTATCGACCTTCATATCGTGATATTTGACAGACTGCCGTTGTGCAGCGGCTGCCTTCGTTTAGCAGCATTGACAGCATATGAGCATTTTACGTGCACTGTTACCCCCCCCCCCACCTCCACCCATGCCATAGTTTAAATTGCTCCTGCTGTGCACATGTAAGTGTTTGGTCAGTAGAGCGACGTAAAATCTCCACCTTTTTTGGTTTGAGGTTTTACTAGCTTATATGCTTACCCATCTTACAATCACTATCATTCTTCAAGCCGTATTTCACTCCACTTTCCCATAGGTTTGGGAACTCAGTTCTCAGGGTATTTTTCTACTGATATGACTAGGTACTAAGTGCATCAAGTCTTAAGAAGGATTCACAGTCCTTAGTCAGGATTGAACAGGGATTATTCCACTGCTATTGCAAGTATCACCACTAATACTACTGCTACTGTTACTAGATGTGAGTATGTATTGCTGAGTGTACCTTTTGACTCTGGAATGTTGCTTCTTAGGGGGAGAAATTACTTTATTTACCTTTGAGCTAGTACTACAAGGTGAATATGTGACAGATATATATAGACTGACTTCACATTGGGTAGTAGTAGGTCATGGGTGAGCTAGAGGTTCTACAGCAGGTAGATCTAATAATATTAATAGATTGGTAAGTATATAGCATATGTCAGAGATGGGCAAGTATATAGTTGGTAAATCCCAAGCCATTAACTTTTTGAGATTTAGAATAACCAAGAGAGACACCTAAACGTTAGATTCCATTTGACGTCGGAATTAAATGTTACTACTCTAGCTAAATCTATAGACTGCATTCCCCATGCATTGTAAAACATATATAAACATGATAGGTTCTGTTATGTTATAAGGATAGAGTTTGTCATCCGCCTTTGGTAATTTTTTTTCATCAGTGAGAAGAAAACAGATGGCAATGCCTTGAGTAAGATAACACCTGGAAAGAAGGTAATCAAGAAGAAGAAGTTGATGAAACCTCTGTGGAAGTGTGTCCCACCACCAGATGACTACACGCCACGCCCTTCGGCTGAAGAGATTCTCGCAAAACAACTCATCAGTGGTGAAAAGTTCAATCCAGACGAAACACCGGCAGAGAAGAAAGAACGAGAAAAGACTAGACTAGCGAGGAAAAGATTGCTGGCTTTTGCTCAAGGTCAGAGGTCGCCTATTGTAACATCTGACAGGGAAGATATTCAAAGTGCTAAGCAGCAGACTTTACCTGTAAATATTTCTGAAAAATCTAGGAAAAGAATCCTATTGAAGAGAAATTTCCCATCCAAGGAAAAGAATGAAAAGAAGGGTGATATTCAAACAATCGGTGACACTGTAAATGATCTCAACAGCAAGCAAAATGTAAAGGATAGTGTTATAATACATGATGGTGACAAAAAACCAAAGGTAGAATCTATTCTCAACTTTGCTGAGCGGCTGAGTGAGATTAGAAAAAAGGTCCCCAAGACAAAATTCTTAAAATCTGATTTGTTCCATCCAGCCAAATTAAATGAAGAGTTACTTAAAATTAGTTGTAACATATCTTTAATACAGAAAAATAATTCTCAGGGAGTTGACAGTGACGGTAAATGCAATGATAGTGATAAGGCTGGTATAACAGCAAACTCTGATGCAGTGGTCAAAAACAATGAGGGCAAAGCTCACGATGAAACTCAAAATGAGCAGATGCATACCGATGTGGAGTACCTTGCGGAGGTAGAAAAGTTTAACACAGATTTGTTAGAACGAATGTGCAAGGAACAGAGTTTAGGCGAGTCGGCAGAACTTAGTACAGTGGAGGAAGGTTTTATAGCTGTCTTAAAGCAAGATTTAAAATCTACTTTGTCATGGCCTGAAGTTATGATGCAGAAGACAGCAGCACAACCATGTGTTACATTCAGTGTCAATCCTTTAAAGTATAATTTTAAAACCAAAAAGTCTCAGGCAGTGAATGACGGTAAGGAACCTTTGGGGAAGAAACACAAGAAGAAACGATCCAAGAAAAAGAAAAGGAAGAGTAGAAAGAAGAAGAAGAAGAAAGGCAAGGAAAAGAAAAATGGTCACCTTGGGGAAACGGCATCCTCTACCAGTAAAATTGCTGAAGCAAAAGAGGGAGAATCCTCGCAAACAAAGAAAGAAGAATTAAATGGAAAGAGAAAACATTCAAGCAGTCGGCGGGACACCTCAGATGATGAAAGACATAGTTCCAGCAGGAGATACAAAGATAATTCTGATTATTCTGACCAAGACAGAGGACGCAGTCGGCACAGGAGTGGGCGAAGTCGGTCAAATAGCCGTTCCTCAGATAGGGACAGCAGATCAAGGTATAGCAAGAGAAGAAGGAGTCGCAGTTGGTCGGATCACTACAGACATAGTTCCCATCGCAGTAGGAGCTATTCTAGATCACCACGGTACTCAAGGTCAAGAACTAGGAGCTACACAAGAAGTAGGAGCAGGAGTTACTCCAGAAGGAGCTACTCAAGGAGCAGAAGCAGGTCCTGGTCTAAAGATAGATATAGGTCTAGGACACGAACCAGGAGTGTATCACCTTCTAGGACAAGGTCTTATCTCCGGTCATCTAAAGCTAAGCCCATTGTGGGTAAACCAGGGACTACAGCAAAGTCCATTGCTTCTTGTTCTAGTAACAGAATGAAGGAATGGGTCCGGATTGCACTGAAAGAATCTAAAGCTACTGATCCCAGTCTAAAAGCCACAAAGACTGTTGTCCCTGTTGTTCCAAAACCAAAGGAAAAGATAAGCGATCTGATTGAGACCTTGCAGAACTGCAAGGATGCGACACAGGAGACACTTGGTGAAGGGAAAGGAGTTGTCCTGACTCGAAGTAATACAGGTAAGACACAAATTACTGGCAAGACTGTGGTAGAATTTGACAAGCTGCCTAAGGCCAATAATGGAAGTAAAAAAAATACTATGGAAACTTTAACAGATAGTGAAAAAAATGATTATACTGAGGAAAACAACAAAAAGGCAGATGGCATGATGAAAATGGACCCAGCTGAACTTGAAAAGTATCGCGATTTGCAGGAGAGTGCTCGTCGCCATGTGGAACAACAAATGCTGCAAGAGCAGGGCATTGTCCCTAACAATACAGAGGAAGACACTGACATGGACATATCACAGTTTGTTCAAGAACCTGCTATGACTCAAGAGCAGTTCTTCCAGCATTTTATGGCCGCAGCAGTGGAAGCACAAGGGGAAGCCCAACTAGAGGGTGGTAGACCACAAGGCTTCATAGGCCCTATACACCCTGGAATGCAAAGCCAACTTACTGAACAGTCACAGGTTCTTGCAAACCCCCAGGCATCTTTGGCTGAACAGCTTGGTATGCGCATCCAGGGTATGATTTCTGGACATCAAACTCTCATGCAAGTGCCTCCAGAACTAAGAGCAGGAAGCCCAGCAACACAACTCATTCGTCTTCCTATGGGAGGCCACATTGCCCATCCTCAACTGGGACTTCTTCAGATGCCCTCAGGCTTAGATGTGAAAACATCTGCTGCCCATTCACCATCTCCAGACCCTGCAGCATCTCCTACTGCTAGTCATCTTTTCAGATTATCATCTCCAGTTGAAGGAAATCCAGGGTTAATTGCAGTACCAGGAACCTCACAGGTTCTAGGTGGAGTCCAAATACCAACCTCAATGGCCTTTGCTCAACAAGCTCCAACAATATTCCGCCTGCCAAACGGTATGTTGGTACAAGCTGCATCCCCCAGACCTGCAGTGACACCAGGTCATATTCCACCTGGCATGATAGCTTCACCAAGATTGATCAGGTTCCCAGGGGGAATGGCATGGGTGCAAGGTGGTGCTGCAGGAATGCCAACAGCTGCTGCTTTTGGTCAAGGTCTACAGCTCATTAGACCAGCCATTCCTGGGGCTGGTTCCCCTGGAGCATCAATGGTACAAAGGATTGGAGGCATGCCCCTACTGCCAGGTGCAATGGCTGGTGTACCAGGGATGACCGCTCTCTCTGGTTTGTCAGGAATTCATAGTCTAGCTTCTATGCAAGGAATGTCTGCTCTGCCAGGGATGTCTGCTGTCCCAGGATTGTCTGTAGTTCCTGGAATTCCTGCAGTTCCAGGAATGTCTGTCCCAGGAATGTCTGCTGTTCCAGGAATATCTTCAATTGGAGGGCTGAGGAGCATGCCTCCACAATTAATGTCACGATTTGTTACCCCAGCAATGTCTCCAAGACCTGGTTTCCCGGGCCTTGGTGCCCAACAGATGTTGCGACCTCCAGTTCCTGGCGTGTCTTCACTGCTGGGGAAACCTCTTATCAAATCAGCAGAAGCAAAGGGTTCTCCAGCAACATAATGTACCATGTTTGCAAGTAAGGGCGGTTGCGTAGAGGATGGGGTGAGTGATGGTATGCGGTGTAGTTTGAAATCCTACAGAGGACTCCAGTTTTCTTTTTCCTTCATGAAGTTAATAGGGTTCAGTTAAGTATGGATTCCATTTGCTTGATTTAGCGATTGGTGTATGCAGCCAGTTTTGCATATTACACATTTTTATTCATTGAGGAAGGTTCAAGGAATCTATGTGTGAGTGATCGGGTGTGTGGGTGTGCGTGTATGTGCCACTTCTGCTTGTAAACACGAGGACTCCAAAAGTACAGCTTGAAAAAAGTTTAACTTTGGTAGTTAGGTCAACCCTAGTGAATTTCTGATGGACATCAAAGGTCAACAGAGGTCAAAGTCTGAACACCTTTTTCAGCATGATTACTCCTAAACTACAGCTTAGACAAACTTCATGTTTGGTATGCCAGGTCATCATTAGTGAGCACAAGCACCACATTGTTTTTGGTGGAGGTTAAATGTCATTTAAGGTCAACATTGGTCAGTCAGAGAATTTTGTGATAACACCAAAACTATAGCTTGGACAAAGTTCATGTTGGTATGTAGGAGTACAAGAACCATATTGTGTCAAAAAAATCAGTTGAGTTAAAATATGAAATCCATGTACACAACTCCAAATCTATATCTTGGATAAACTTCACGTGTAGAGAGTACAATAACCCTATTGTTTGGTGAAGATCACAAGGTCATTTGAGTGAACAGAGGTCAAAGCTTAAACATTGTAAGCACAATAATTTTAATTAACCTGAAATATTCAAAGTACAGCTTTGTGAAACTTCTTATATGGTATGTTGGTCCACATTGGTGAGCACAAGAACCCTATTGTTTTGATTGTAGTCAAAGATTAACAGTGGTCTGTCTGAAACTACAAACTATGACCTTTTAATTGCTCTAACTAGTGGGTACAAAACAAAGGAGGGTGACTGGGATGAACTAGCCCTTTCCAAGAATTAACTTCATGTTGGACCTGTGCCTTATAATAGTGTAATGAATATTTATATGTTTCAAGTCAATGGTAAAAGAACCCTTACAATGTGTTGCCTTTACTGCTATATTAAAGTTCCTGTTTGAATCTTTAAGCCAATCGGTTTTCTGTTTTAGACTGTTGTGGAAGTGACTTTAGTCATGATTGCTCTCTGCTTATGGTTCATGTTTTGTAGGATAAATTGTGTTGTGGTTAATCTTACAGAAGGTGCATTACTGCTGTGATACTTGTTCCTACCTTCTTCAAAAGCCAATATATTCTGTTGCTATGAATTTAAACAAATGTTTAATAGATAAACATACATGCCAGTAACTAAACATTTTACAGCAGTATCCTTCAGGATGGGGCATGAAAAACATACATGCCAGTAACTAAACATTCTACGACAACATCAGTCACTCTCTTATAGTTAAATGATATTTGTACTTTTAACAGAAGGGTCTGAACATGTTCAACCCACCATGTGGTAAATTTTCTTCATAGTCTGTCACCAACATATGAAGTAAGTGTGGTCATAAGAGTAAGTGTTTTCATCATGAACATTCTGTCGGAACTTGTTGTCTGGCTTGAATAGATCAGTTATAATTGTCAACAATAATTTTGTTTAGTGTGAAATAGTTTCTCTTAAATCTATTTTGTAAAATAATGGTCATTTGTTTATTTACTCTGACAGCGGTTTACTGCAATCGTACAAAAACAGCTAACTGTTGTGACTGCAGTATCTGCATATATAAGTGCAAATATTACATTGTTTTATCTGAATCTTTGTTGATGAATAAATAGCAGCTCTGTCAATGTTCTAACTTTTTTCTTGTATTTAGACTTTCTGATGTCAACGTCCTTCAATTGTAGTAGGTTTGTCTTTCAGAGGCAGGGTTCATGCCCTCGTTGAAATTGTTTTACATATACATGCAACACACCTACCTCCAAGGGCTTAGTCGGCATGGACGTGTAAGTGTTAGTGATAACACATCAATATTAAGACCATACAGATGTTAATCATAATTCTTTCATTCTTATTAGATCCCTCACCCCTATGAGATCCATAAAACTATTAGATCCCTCACTCTTATTAGATTCCTCACTCCTATTAGGTCCCTCACTCCTGTTAGATTCCTCACTCGTATTAGATCCCTCACTCCTATTAGATCCCTCACTCCTATTAGATCCCTCACCCCTATTAGATCAAAATTATTAGCCATAAAACTGATAAAGATGATTATGACGCCCTGCCCACTACACGTTACGTGTCTGTACTCAGTTTATTGTGAGGCTTTTAACCAGGATAAATAACAATTCCGCGATAATCTGGTCAGTATTCATCATGATTCATGGATGTGACTGCGAAAATAGATATAGAAATGGTTTAGATATAGAAAGTTTAAGTCCACGAAGCCATGCACTTGTATGCTCGTATATTGCTTGATTGCTGAATTTGCCGGCTGACGCTGAGATTTTCCGAAAGTCAGTAGGACTATATGTGCCATTTAGCTGTTTGGAACGTTAACGTAATGCTAACTTTAGCGCGTACCGTAATGTTAACGTTATCATATTATTAGCGTATCGTTGTAGCATATATCGCCTGACATAATTATGCAACCAGCAATTTTTGTTCCTGTATAGTATCTAGCGTCCGAGTAATTCCCTGACATATTCAACCAGCTGTTTATAGTATCTATCAACTGAGCAATTGCCTGACATATCAATACGCGGTCTATAGTATACGGTATATTGTCTGACCGCTTCTCTGCCATATTCAACCAGCTGTTTTATGTTCCTTATCTATATTGTTAGTAATTCTCTGACGTATTCTGCCAGCTGTCTATAGTATATAGAACTGACATATTCTAACAAGCTGTTTATAGTATCTATCAACTGAGTAAATCCCTGACATTCAATAAGCTGTTTACAGTATACATCGTCTGAGTGTCACGCATAAATATCCCACGGAAAATAGGTGGCGACTTGTCTAGGGTCAGACGAATCGACACAGCAAAACATTACAGACAATGCGCACCGTGTTAATAAAATTGTATTCTCGTATAACAAAAAGAAAGCATGGTTAGCTCCTTTAACCGATGAAATCACAGTAAAAGTGCATGTCTTCCAACAGAGCCATGCGCTACACTTTATGTGGCACTACACCCGCCCAATGATCTTTAGCCTTATCAGTCCAATCGAAATAGGATTGGGGCTTTGAAGTTGGTCAGTTGGCTTTTGAAGCCGTGGCATATGCTGCCGTTTGTTTGGTTTAGATCCCAGATTCTTACTTGGGAGAGTTTTCTTAAAAACCATATTCAACTAGCTGTTTATGTTCCTTTATATCGTCTTAGTAATTCCCTGACATTCAATAAGCTAATGATAGTATCTTTCGTCTTAGTAATTCTCTGACATATTCAACTAAGCTGTTTATGTTCCTTTATAATATCTATCGTCGTCGAATAATACCCTGACTTATTCAACCAGCATACTAAATACATATTAAATATAACTGTTTGTAGTATCTTTCGTCTGAGTAATTCTCTGACAGATTCAACCAGCTGTTTGTAGTATATATCGTCTGATCTTCAGCTTACATCGTACGTTATCTATCTGTGATTCAGAGGGTCATTGAAGTTTTCATATTGCACTGGCATCTTAGTGTGACCTCGGAACCCCGATGTTAACCCAAGTGAAGAGTTAATTAATATGACTTCCATGCCTGACTCAGCCCATTTTAACATACAAATCAACGTCATTTATAAGGAAAGGAAATTCACAATTAAGGGCTACAAATTACCCGGACGTTTGGATATAAGTCATGTCTACTTTTAGAACTGAATAAATGCACAACACTAACGCCAATTGCTGCACCAAGTTACCGTGCGTATGTTCTGGTTTGTGTGGTAGCATTTGGGTCCATGGACATTCCATGTTTTTGTGTACTACAAGGCGTGTCCTCCTGTCGGTCTTCAGTAGTGATGAGATATTTGTTTAAATGTTCTCTCATTTCCGGTATGCCGACAAATATGTTGGGTGCTAGATAGGCTTGGTGTTCATAGTTCGTTATGAAGCTGACATATAGCATGGATAGAATACCGTGATACCATCAGATGGCTTCGCCACATAAGAGACTCCAATGAAACATACCCCGGCGGTATTTTCATGTTAATTGACGAGGAAATGATATTAAGTTACGTTTCTCAACTTCAAGTGATGCAAGTTATTTCCGAGTAGACAGCGTCGTTGACGTTTGCTCTCTTTAATTCTAAGTTAAAATCTTCATCATGACGTCTTACATGAAATGTTTCGGATATGTCATCAGTATCATCATCATCTCGACGTGGATGAGAAGTCATGCGTCAGGAATGCCTATTACGATGAACCTTACTGATAGTACTTCCAGGTGCAACGAGTCACCAGTCGTTCAACCTAGTGTTAATGGGTGAGTATTTGGTTAAACTATCGTGATATCATGTCAGCATGCTGCTGTCAACATGCCACTGTCCCAATGCATGTAGCCTTTTGTCCTGATATTACCGTATTGATTGTTTTGCCGGGAAGTTTGCTTTTTTCGATAACATGGATCATGCAGTATTGATGTCTAATCAAAATCAATTTCCTCGGATTTGGTCGCCTGTGTTTCTTATTTCCTGCAGATTGTGTGCCCCGACCGACATTTAGTAATTTGTGCTATCGTAACACTAATGCGGACTGTTAATTGCCACTACAGACATCGATGTAGTTTCTTTGATATATCAACCAAGAATGTTGAAAGTTACAGTTGTTCTATAATCACGCGAATGTTCATCAACAAGTAAATAAACCTACTTCACACTTGGAACCGTTTTACAAGCAGCACTTGACAGTATATCGATTTGGATCTAGTACTTCTCATGGTTTATATTCAGTGACGTTCGTTTATTTAAGGAAATCTACAAAGAAATACACGGGTGTACCGCGTAAAATAAAACTGCATGCAAGTATGGATGGGATGGAAGAAGCCTGTGACTGCCCGAATTATTTTCAAATAAATAAGTAACAGCTTCTATAATTGCGGAATTTAAATATACATCGAAGCAACCTTTTATGAAGAATGTGTCTGTGTAGAATATATATTTATCTAACACGGGTGATCAGCCTCTTCATGTGAGCCAGATCACTTCCTCTCATTCACAAATACATACTGTAGGGTCTACTCCAACGTACAACACATAACATGCTACAACACACAGGAATGGTCATGGTTGTACATCACTTGAACTTTTTGAGATTTTATTGCATTTCGTTAATGGTAGTATAGGCTACTATGTTTATTTCCATGCAATGATGGACTAGTCACTTTAGGGCCATGTGGTGATGGACTAGTCACTTTAGGGCCATGTGGTGATGGCCCAGTATACGGTGTCTCTAATGTCGTTTGCCTCATTAAACAGGGTGATCAGCTGTTCGTCATTGTTCACGTGTCCAGTTGTTCGTCACCTGTATAAGGAACAGACAGGTTAAAATCAATCCAGGTTTAGTAGACCCGTGCAATGAACAAACGCGTAGAAATCAATCCAGATATAGTAAACATGTACAAGGAACAAACACGTATACCAGTAAAAGGAAAAACACATACAAATCAATCCAGAGTTACGGTAGTAGACCTGAATACCGTAAGAAACAAGCACGTAGTTTTGTTTAAGGAACAACACGTAGACATGTATAAGGATCTAGCACGTTAAATATTTACGATGATGTACAGTTTCCTGGTAATCCGAACAATTATGATTTCATTATTGAAAGTGTATTTCATATGCCTGGATTGTATATAGACTTCCTGTTATGTTTTAATTATATGCTTCCCGAAATACATGTTTACATACTTATCTTCTGTGGTAAACTTTTAGATTTACAAAATGTTAAAATATCAATTGTTAAGTGATGGTATTTCGATCCGCCTTTACATGAACTGCTAACGTATCATAAATCGATTCGTCATTTTTGTCAAAATGGACACTTGCTAAGTTTTCGTAATTCGACAATCGTCATTTTTCTGCAAAATGAGGAATTGCTATATTTATCACTTTCTTAATTTAAGCATTGTTACCTTATATGCAGAGATATTTCAGCAATATGATGGCAACTAAACGTTTCCATACGCACAAAAACTATGTCAACATTTTCTAGGTTATCGACCTCATTCCTCACTCTAAATTCATTGTTTCCCACAATTAAGCGCCGTTGATTGGTTGGCAGTCTAGCGACGTCACACTATGCTTAGCAACAGATACGTACCTGTGTTGTTGATTGTCTACATCTGAAGGCAACCATCTAGGCTATATTTGTCATCACCCATGCAGTTGATATCATTTTTAATCGCTGATCTGGTTTCTTGCAAACTTCGTTCAGTTTTTGCCTCGGCGGAATTTCGTCGAGCCGTCTGAATATT
>JAODAG010124043.1:0-12416 GCA_027574785.1 Orphnurgus asper
TATATATCTAACCTATATATACCGTATATCATATATAAATATATATCATATATATTAATATTATAATTATTATGTTATATTTGTTTGCATTGTTATTGTGTAAACATGATTCAGATGAGATTAGTAATCGAAGGTCTTTGGTCTTTTGTTTCCAAAATGTATTGTCATCAACTCTCCCATCACTACGTATTAGAGACAGAGAAGCACATAGAATGTTTCAAAACACGCTCAGAGCATTTCCAACAACGAAGTGAAAGCAACATTACAAGGAAAAATTGCCTGAGTTCCCTCAAAGTTTATTTCCCACGTCACCTTCGTTGTGACGATAACACACATTAAGGATTATTAGTACACGAGTCATCGAAGTTCTGTTTTTATTCCTTGCCGAAGGCTCAAAGAATCTTAATTAATAAGCGATCATGATTGCGTATGTATTGGTATGTGTGCGTACGGTATGTATGTAACACTTTTGAAGTAAAAGTTGGTAATAGGCTATATATATTGGACAGTAGATGTTCCATATTGTTTTGTAGCTGCCTTGCATACTAATGGTGACCGAGGCTTAGCGTAAAATACTGAAATTTTCCAAATCATCTACAACTGAGGGACCGATTTTTGTGCAAAGTTGTCGAAAAGCTAAACATATTGCATTAATCTTTAACGTATTTTACACGGTATTGCAGTAATCTTTAACGGCCGAGATTTCTGAATCAATGGTTACGCTGGCCCAATATTGATAGTATGGGAAACTGTGTAGACATATTTTATGAACTGAAATTCGCTGGAAAGTTAATAAGTAAAACAGGCAAACGGCTTGTGGCCTTCGTTACTTATAAACATAGGTCGTCAGTCAACATGTTCTCGTAGGTTTTCCAGTGAGCTGCATAAACCATAATATCATGAAATCTTGGAAGAATTTTGCGTTTAAAACGGCAAATTCTGGTTGGACGAATATCAAACGCTGAATTCTGGAGTAATTTCTTGGGAAAAAACTTCTTTATTCTACGTTACTGCATGCGACCAATGGAATACTTACTCTATGCCAGAAAACTGCAGAACATAATGTCACCGTGACCCTGCCTGACCTCCACATACAAATGTCAATGGCATAATTTCAAGGAGACCACTAATGCGTAGCATTTCCCCTTTACCATATTCTGGCCAGGTCAGCTCAGACACGGGATAACAGTTACCTCTGGGAAACTCTATAATGTTGGTATGCATGGAGTGTTGTACCTGCTTCTCTCTGTCGCAGATTGTATTGGTAGGAATAATTATGTTTACATATTTCCTTTTCAATCAGTTGGATCTGGGTTTTTAGTTGGAGTCATTGTTGGGTATGTACATGGTCTGCGAAGAAAGTTACTATTAAATTAATGTAGTTTCGGCCCCGAAAAATCTGATGTTATCCTGCAAATTTATATCCAGTTATATCAAAATTATATCCAGTGTGGAAAAACTATACTTGGATTTAACAATAATTCAGCGTTTGTTTGATTTTATGTGTCAAAAGATCAGGTGATTATGTTGTTGTGCACAGTGAGAGAGCAACCTCCTATGTCTAAGGGTGGTCAAGAGATCAAAGCCCAGAGCCAATTTACACATCGAATTTGTAGGTGAATGGTTGACTCGGATACATTTGTTGTCTCCATTTTGTCGTGTTAATATAGGCTGAAGACTAATTCAAGTATTATGAGGTACTGTTACGTAATGGACGCATCGATACTGACTAACTGTTTACTTTTGGATTCCACCGGATCAATGAAGGCGATGATTATTATTGGTATTACAGGCAGGCTCTCCTCAGTCTCTGGGGCTCATATTTGGAATTACGGCAAAGGGTGACATACATCACTGGTCTAAGATACCAACTTAGGATTACGTCTTGGTTATTACTTGGTTGCTCGCTTCGACCTGCTATAATAGCCTAGCTGGAGTCCTAGCTGGGCTTGTGTCGGCTTTTCAATTGGCTAAGATCATGTCTAGTATTATGTGGTGTTACGGACGGCCTGCCACTAGTAATGGTTGGGCTGTCTTCCAACAGGGCCAACATATAGTGTGGCCCAATGATCATCCAGGTCTTAATAGTGCGGCATCGAAATATGATCAATTGGGTTCAGGAACTAGCTGCAGTGTGGCATTTCATGCTGCCGTTGTTTTGGTCTGAGAGCACAGACAAAAGTTCTTTCTTGGGTGAAAGTTTTCTTTAAAAAAAACCCACTGAACAACAACAACATCTTGGCTAGGTAGTATGGTGTAGACGTGGCGATTAGAAAATGTGTGGTAGGCCTATTGGATTGAACCTCCTAGTTATATGTATAGTTCATCGTATGATGTTTTATTGTAGGCTATTTTATGTCTAAGCCACTAGAACGTTATATATGGCAATAGAACGTTTATCTGGGCACCAATTGCACCAGCTGGACTATACATCACAACATACATGCTGGCAAATACACGTCTAACAGAAGTTCCTCAAGTCCGTCAGTGGCAAAATAACAAACAAGTTCTTCCTGCTTACAATAAATAATTATCTGGTAGCACTAGTTTTGATATTCATTGTCTCGTATACCATCGGTTTCGTCCAGTCTCTGACCAATTGCGTCAAACTTAGCTTCCATTGATCACCTTACTTCAACGATCTGCTCTGATAAATATGGAATGTATACACCACACCTCAGACATAGCTAGCTAGCTAGCAGGCTAGATATGCTAGCTAGCTAAGCTAGCTAGCTAGCTAAGCTAGCTAGGTAGCTTTTGCTTTTGCTGTTAGTAATGAGACAATAATGTGTTGGCGTTGCCGATTTTGGATACTAATTGTGCTAAGCTACAGTCGATTGACTACGCATGTGCAAGTATCTATCTAGGGCAATATGTGATCAGTGGCCAAGAAACAAATGTGCAATTTCGATATTTCCGATTACATGTATAGTTTACTACTTTGTAAGAAACGTAATCCAAGCAAGACACCAGCGCAAATACAAAACCACGGAAACACGTGCTTCGGCACCATAGCACGCCAAACTGATCCATTTCCAGGCAACAATTCCGTTACGATTGACCTGTAGACATGGAGGTCATTATTTTAGTTTAGTGTTGGTAAGTAAAGGGTCACGGGAAGGATAAGTGTTCTCATAAAGAGACCCCGAAAGCCAAACCAACAGACCTCAAAGTCTACTACCACCCAGGAAAGTGCCTATCAAGAGCATTCTTAAAGGCAATGGCACTTTTAGAGGCTATGCGACCGAATCAGGCAGACTATTCTACTCATCCACAATATCTCTGTGAGAAAAATTCTTCCAAAATCTAACCAACATCGCACCCTCTGACGCTTGAAACAGCGGCATCTAGTGCTTATCGACTCGGAAGTCTTAATAAATATATCCGAAAAGCAAAGTTATCAATACCATGAACAATTTTAAAGGCTTGAAGTAGATCGCCACGAAGTCGCCAAAGCTCAAGAGGCTGAGTTAAATTAAGATCTTTCACTACACGAAAGCCGACCTCTCCTCGTAAAACGAAGGCATATACCGGTACGAAAAGTACCACTCATTTATCATCCCAACTTGGCCGAGAAGGGATGTACTAGCTGCTGTCATTGGTTAATGACTATCAATATTCTTGAGGACTGCCAGTGTAAACACACGGTTCTTTTCTGTCAAATCAAATACCTTAACTTGGAAGTGAGCATTCTTTCTTCAACTAATCCAGATGTCATATCAGGGAGTAATACTTTATTATAGGTGTGTCTGAGACCACGATTAATAATGTTCCATTAACTCAGTTCACACTAAATTCGTTTATTTCATACAAAGGCTTGTTAGAAGCTATCCGCACTTGCCCCGTATTATGGGACCCGGCGTCAGATGAACGCTGACATATTGGAGAGTCGTGACCTACCAACATCTGCCAGACGTTGAACTACAAGAGGAGAACGTTCATGCATAATAAACCCACCCGGCTACTAGTAACTGCTTTAGCCTAGTAGCGGAAATTCCCTCAATTCTGCAAAATCAATAATGACCGTTTAAAATCACTTTACATACTCCCAAAGTACAGACCATATATGTACTTTTATTATTTTCTATAACATCCTTGAAGCATCAACGTATTATGATGATCTCTCACATAACCATGCAGTGGAAATCACCTCAAAATAGTTGTAGGAGAGCTTTTCCCGCCAGTGAAGGTTTTTTGCGAGTGGTGACATTTACCACCTATACATGTACACTTTAGTACTTTGGGCGGGTGTACTGCTTTACTGTAGGCCTATGCCAACAGAAACATACCACTGTGAGGAGAAAATATGTTGCTTTGAAGAGATTTTGAGAACTAGTCATCTTTCGATTTAAAGGAACACCCGCCCGTACTGCCGGTTCATTCACAGATTAGGACTGCATGCCACGCCGGTTCGTGGGAGTTGCGGCACTGCTACTGCTTAGGCTACGATAAATACATTGTTTTGACCGTGTTTTATATGTGTTAGCCTACCGTACTGTATGTTAGGAGGGCCTCGGAGAAGATTAGTACCGGTATGCACGGCCGGCTTACCGAGTCACGCTCTGAAAATAATGTTGAAATAAAATACAAATAGTATCACGGGACATTAAAATCTGAGGGAAACATTCATCTGATTTCCGGAGTATTTCCATAACACTTTTCGGGCTGACGTTCTCCTACAGAGTCATGCTACGCATTTCGTGGCACTACACTAACCGGGCAAATGTGATCTCCATATCTGCAGTCCGATCGATAGGATTGGGGCTGCCAGCTTCCACGGGATCAATCAGTTTTTGGTGATGATGGTGTCGTCGAGGCATGTGCTGTCTTGTTTCCAACATGACGGTCTAGTTTTGCTTCAACGATATAGCCTAGTTGATATCATTGGCTGGTATTCAAGAACCAAACATCGGCAGCATATACCTGCACGGCACAAGATGCCAAACAGACAAGCTTCTCTTCCCCAGTGCTATTTTGAACGCACTGTTAATTAAACACCTATATACTGTAGAGATCATTGCCGCGTAATTTGCGTAATGACTCTGTTGGTGGATAGCGCCACCATTACCACAGCGCGAGTCCGTCCTCACGGTTGTACATAAATATAATAATAATTGTCTTAATTAATTAAAACCAGCCAAGAAAGAACTTGGGCTCGAAACGAAACAACGGCAGCGTCCCCAATCCTCATCGATCGCGACCAAAATATCATTGGGCAAGTCTATAATGTGTATCTCGTGGCTCTGTTAGAGAAAAGAACTAACAATAACACCAGTCTTTGACACTAAAGGTAGGCTACTCCAGTTATATTAACCAAGGCCGAGAAGCGACCGTACTGTAAATACAGGCGTAATATTGTCAAGACCAGCCCGAATCCTATTTCGTTCGAACCAACCGTCATAAGCACTGAAGAACAATTTATGGCCGACTCTGAACAAAACAAGGCCAATATATTATTGGGATAGTCAGTGGTGTCGCTAAATGCGTAGCGCATGGCTCTGTTGGAGGACTTAACTTCACCATTAACCAATCCTGGGCCGTCATTAACTTGCACCACAAGGGTACTATAGATGATATAGCCTAAAGGCCGAGATGAACTTGGACCATGTGGCAGTGTCGGAGATCCGTGGGCGAGTATTTAGTTATATATATATAGGCCTATATATTGGATTTATTTGTTGCAAATTTCACCATCACTCACCCTTCTGGGTCTTTCTCTGATTTAGTAAGAGAAACTTTCGGGCTATTGAAACCCTCCCGTAATCTCCACCAACCCACCCCACCTCGCTACGCCATGTTGGTTATCCACTATCCGTGGAGTATGCAATGTTGAGGCGGAACTACGTCACGAATTATAATAGCCGATTGTTTTTTTTTGTTTTGTTGGAAGAACCGATAACATGGGCCAGAACAGTGTTGAAGTACAAAGAACTCCAAAATGGAACCGTTCATTATAGCACGGATAACGGTAAGTTGGAATATTTCGAGAAAAAAAAATCATATGCAAGCCTATGATGGGACCATCTGCCCATATACATAATCAAAATTATACTTTAAAACACCAATCCAATCAGTGATAAATGATCTTACAATACATAAAACAATGAACTAACCATTCCCTTCCAATGATTTTTCTTTCAAGAAAACCCTTTCTGTAAAGTGGTGGATTCCCAACGCCGGGAGTGCCTACGATAACGTCACGAAGATTTCCTATTAGAACTGAAAAATGGTCCAATCAGAGTCCGTGGAATGAGTCACATGACCGACGTAATAACATTTCAGCTTAGACGATTCTGAGTCAACAAAACAAGGAATTGAACGATGAACGACGATTTTTAAATCAGTTTTTGTGATCTTTTTACTGTAAAGAAGAACCATTAGTGCGAAGTGAGTATACGTAATATGCCTTATATGTGACATGGGTACTTATCCTGGTAAGTTTTGCCCGCTGTATAGACGGAAAATTGACCAAAAAACATCCCAGGCTTGACAACTAATGACGAGTTGGTTATGGCTATGTGATGTGGTGAGAAAGCTTAGGCCTGACTATCCTAACACGATTGTCCCTGTTTGATTACGTGATGAGTCATTCTGATTTGGTTTTTAACACACTGTATTACTACTAAGTAGTAGTACTACTACTACTAGTACTTAGTAGTAACACACTGTAGTGTAGGAACTAGTATTGACTATTGTACACAAGTCTACTGATCGTTCAAGAAAGTTATATGCTTAGCCTATGGAATATTATCTATTCCCTAATTCTCAATTTGTGATCATTAAGGAGTATGATGAGTGACTACTCTATGTGTTACAATCAACTTACACTAAGTTATACTACTTACTAACTATACTAGTACTTTATTACTATACTAGTGCATGGAATCCATATTTGGCTAAGGATAGGTTTATTCTTAAGCGTGTTCAGACTGAGGAGGGCAACGAAGTTGATCAGTTCTATCTATTAGTATTAGTTCCCTGTCTTATGAGCAGCGACTGTTACATCTGAAGCTTACTACATTGGAACTGAGACGTCTTCAGGGTGATCTTTTGCAGGTCTTTAAAATTGTCCATGGTTTTGATAGGCTGACGTTTGATGATTTTTTCAATTGGTCGAGCAATAATCGTACCAGAGGTCATAGTCTTAAGCTTCGTCAGGATTTTTCCAGGTTATATAGCAGAAAGTTCTTCTTTTCACAGAGAGTGGTAGATGAGTGGAATGACTTGCCTGAGTCATTGGAGTGTGCTAGTACTAGTAGTGTCAATGGCTTCAAGAATGGTATTGATGCCTATTTTTCTGATATTGGTAGATTTTAGGGTTTTTTGTGGTTCAGGAACCTTTATGAGGACATTGTCCTTTCTGATCCTTATTATCTATACTATACTTCAAAGCATTATAGTACCTAATTTGCAATTACATGCTCTCAATTAATACTATTACTAGTTTGTAATGTTAGCTGTACTATGATTGTGAAGTGTGCCAGTTCAATTTGGCTAGGCCTTGGCTTACTACTCTAGCCTGACCGGATCATCATCGCTGACCATCCTGTAACTGCAGTGATACTTTTCGAACTAGCCAAAGAAATTCTCTACTTACAAAAGGTAACCCTGAAGCTATTGAAAGAAGTCTACTAATTTAAATAAACCAACAGTACACGCAAAAGTACTATAATTTCTGAAGAGAATGTGTTTTGATTAATTTATTAGTTTGTAAAGCTTAACGTGAGGTCAATACAGGAGATCAAAGTTTGTCTGGCAGCAAATATATCGTCACAAGGTTTTTTCTCTCCTTGAACACGAAACGTCCATGTCATATCGATAGGTTTGGATGAATACAGTAATTGGATAGAGAGAAAATAAATTCTCTGGTGGTAGTTTGTATTTTCCATCAGTGGGCAAACATAACGATTGTTTGAAATACAGTAATAATGTTATAACTTTATATACTTCATCCTGCTATTAAAAATTAACTTTAAACATAACAAATACTCCAAATACTCTAAGAGTCGTCTTATGACGGTAGCCTGGTCGACAATATGAACTTTGAGGGGATAACTGTAATGGTAATGATAAACAAATATCTGACCAGCAAATTTATTTGTAACGAGGCTTTTCGATTACTATTCATTGTGTGGTTAATACGAGAGATCCATGGTCAGCTTAAACAATTACTATATGTCGTCACAAAGCTTGTTCGTTTCATTTGCGAAAGGCTCCACCCACATCCTGCCCATCGGTACTGTATGTTTGCATGCACGATATAGAAAAACATTGCTCTTTCTGATAGTGGTATCACCAAGTAGACGTGATTACTGTATTTAATGTATTTACTTTTGTCTCTTATATTTTACAGTATTATGTAATAAATACTTATAGATAGGTTTTATTTTATTCTCGTTAGCATAATATCACTCTAACAATGAAACTACAACTGTACAACCCACTATCCCCTTCGAAGTAATGCAGGCCTGGAAGCAATGAGACTTTCTCATGTGTCATTATCAGCACGATTATAAGTACAAAATATGTGGCATCGTTAATGGCTGTGATTTGTGTAAACGAATACAGTAGTGAACAACAATCACAAACATTTCTTCAGCATTGGGTGTGGGATTTGCCATACAGTAGTAACGATATAAAGCATTTGGTGATATTTGGCCTCCAATATCGCCATAATCCTCTAACCGCTTAATGAACGACATTGAATTACATTTGTGTTTGATATGGTGTCAATACGTGAACTTCAGAACTGCCCGACCAGTTCACGCCAAAAAAAATTGTCGCATAAAATGTATGGCAGGATAGCGATGGTTTGGCTGTGCATGTACTTTTTAAGAAAAAAGATTTGTGTATGGATTGCTGATGTATATGGATTGCTGTTTGGATTGCTGATGTGTATGGATAGCTGATGTGTATGGATAGCTGATGTGTAGTGATAGTTGATGTGTAGTGATTGCTGATGTGTATGGATTGCTGATGTGTATGTATTGCTGATGTGTAGTGATAGTTGATGTGTAGTGATTGCTGATGTGTATGGATTGCTGATGTGTATGGATTGCTGATGTGTATGGATTGCAGATGTGTATGTATTGCTGATGTGTAGTGATAGTTGATGTGTAGTGATTGCTGATGTGTAGTGGTAGTTGATGTGTAGTGGTAGTTGATGTGTAGTGATTGCTGATGTGTATGTATTGCTGATGTGTAGTGATAGTTGATGTGTAGTGATTGCTGATGTGTATACTATAGATAGCTGATGTGTATGGATTGCTGATTGGATTGCTGATGTGTAGTGATTGCTGATGTGTATGGATTGCTGATGTGTATGGATTGCAGATGTGTATGTATTGCTGATGTGTATGGATTGCAGATGTATATGTATTGCTGATGTGTAGGGGATTGCTGATGTGCATGGATTGCTGATGTGTCGGGGATTGCTGATGTGTATGGATTGCAGATGTGTATGGATAGCTGATGTGTAGGGGATTGCTGATGTGTATGGATTGCTGATGTGTATGGATTGCATATGTGTATGGATTGCTGATGTGCATGGATTGCTGATGTATAGGGAATTGATGTGTATGGATTGCTGATGTGTATGAATTGCTGATGTGTATGGATTGATGATGTGTATGGATAGCTGATGTGTAGGGGATTGCTGATGTGTATGGACACCTTTTTGAACAACTCCCATCCCCTCTCCCCCACAAAGAGTAGAATCTGAAGTGTATTTATACTGTACATTACTGTTATTGTGTTAAATAGTTGCCTGCATTCTGTAGATTCCATGCAAGTGCACAATGCACCCCAAAAGTCAAGGCTTTGTGTAAATTGAGGTCATTCTCCATTATTTATTGCTGTTATTCTGGTGTAACGACTGCTGTGGTACTGGCACTCTTTGCTGACTACAGTGGTGTTTTGCCAGAGCCCAGATTATTTTATTCATGTCTGAATTTCGACCAATAATACATGCATGTTATACTGAAAAAAAAAGAAAATTTGTTTGATGCTAATTTCATTCATAAATCACCCCATCTTTTCAGGAATAAGAAAGAGGGAGACGGAGCCTGATCTAAGTTGAGCTTGAGCGCCGGTAGAGGAAACCAAGCAATTCCATCCGAAGCAATGTTGAATGTTGAAGTAAACGACAAAGCTTGCTGACTGGAGGAAATCGACAAAAACAGAGAGAGAGAGAGGCTAGGCCCTTTGCCTGGGGGGGACGTAGATTTGATTGGAAGAGGCAGGAAAATCTGCTCCGAGGCAGAATGGACAGTGGCAATGGAAGCAAAGAGATACCCACCGGCAATCTATGCCGGAGTGGGTGTGGATTCTACGGAAGTGCTGCCACGGAGGGGATGTGTTCCAAGTGCTTCAAGGACTATCAGAGGAAAAAACAGAGTTCACCGGCTTTAGGTAAGGCTTCGACCAAAGTACACTGCAACCAGTCGCGCGCTTGCAATGTGCGTAATGGAAGTTACATTAGTCGTGGTCAGTTGCTGACCAAAGTCATTGTACCAATGTTCCAGAACCTACAGATATATACAGTATGCAGTCGTGTGTGTGTGTACAGTACGTCAGGGTTGGTGATACTTACTAGCCTCTTATTTGTAGAGAGATTGTCCCTCTTTGGTCCAAATATAAAAAGAGGGATTTTTCCCCCCTGAGTGCTAAAATGAAAATAAAAGGATTTCCTCTAACATGTTGAAACCAAATATCCCCGATTATCACCAGCAATCAAATTGAAATAGACTGTTTGGTTCATGCTGAAAGTTAAGCATCACGGTGTAGGTGGACTAGATATTATCGTCCTACAGTACTAAGTACTAATAATGTCGAAGAAACAAAATTTTGCAAAGAACAACAAAAAATTTGCGGTGATTCTTAAATGCTTCATGATGTGGTCTCGTATGAAAAATTGTAGGGGGGAAACCGATGAAATAACTGTTGTCTTTGTGTTCGATTCAGTGTTTATTCACGGACTGTTTTTTTTTTATGAAAGGCTTACAATACCGAACAACTTTACGAGGAGTATTTGTATTGCTTCCAATGTCATTTTCATCAAATCTTCATCAACCCATATCTGAGGGGGAGGGGGATGTGGTGAGGAGAAATGATACTTACCCCCATGTTTAGTCTGGGGTGATTCCACCACCCCTCTGGTTGGGGGGAGGGGGGTGTGGTGATGAGGATAAATGATACTTGCCCCATGTTTCGTCTGGGGTGATTCCACCACCCCTCCCATATGCCATCAGCACCTATCATGGTACAGTACGATGTTAATTTGGAAGTTACCCTGCCTAACTATTTGTTAATGAATAAACTAGATTTGCAACTTGTAGTCATGGTACAGTACATACACATACCTACTGCACTACATTTACAGTAAGTCATTCCGGTGGGCCAAAATCATCTCCCACTGCACATTTATCTTTGCTGTGTTACTGTAGCTGGGGCATATTTTGATTTGCATTTCCAAACACTTGACCTCACTGCATGCATATGACATTGACCGGTGCAACAGTCACTAGCCACCTACAGAAATTTATACAAAAAATACTTCCCCAAATCTCGACAAAGGTGTATTTGTTCGAACCATCTGAAGTAACAACTTAATGAACAATAACCTGTGCAGTACTTCTGTTCATACAGTAGTTAATACCCTACTGTATGTAGTGGTAATGTTGCGCTTATGTGCTTGTGCATATGATGCATTGCAAACGCCACAACTGTCTAGTGTGCAGTACACTGTACTAGAGTATACACTGTGCACAATCTATATTTGTACATACATTTGTATAGAGAGACATAATACTGTGCATACAGTATATTACTGTGTCACATTGTGTAGAATTGATATTTTTGGTATCAATATATACTACAGGTAGTACAGATAGTCAGTAATACTGTATTAACATTAAACCTGTATCAGTATGACTGTCACTCTGCACAGAGTCAAAATTGTGTTTGGTATTTATCATTAATGTGTGTCGGTATTACTTGTGGCACGAGAGACACAGAATTGATATACTCGGTATATATACTCAGTGCAGTGAACCCAACGCAATTAGCAGACACGTGTGCTGGGAATTCCACCATGTTGTTATTACTGTACTTACAGTACAGTACAAACTATAGTGTACTGCCCTCAGTCAGACCGATTTTCTACAAACTTGGTATGAAGTTGTCGCGATAGGCATGTACTGTAAGTACTAGTACTGTATATTACTGTACAACTGCTGTATTAGCGCTACTGTAGTACTAGTACTACTGTATAGTACTAGTACTACTGTATAGTACTAGTACAACTGTATAGTACTAGTACAACTGTATAGTACTAGTACTACTGTATAGTACTAGTACTACTGTATAGTACTAGTACTACTGTATAGTACTAGTACTACTGTATAGTACTAGTACTA
>JAODAG010124154.1:7143-26612 GCA_027574785.1 Orphnurgus asper
AACTCGGTATATAATCAAAAGTACAGATTGATGTATCACCATCTGTCAGTAAGATGGTGATATCATTATTATTATTACAATTACTGTTCACTCTGGTCTGTGAACTCTTTGACCTTGCTTAATAAATACGGTAACCGTTCAGCAACTCTACAACGTATTGCATCGTAATTCAGCATTTTGGTAATTATATGGTCAAAGTAAAAAAGGAATACTTAACAGAGACATGTGGGAGAACTCCGATACACATACGCCTACTAAAACAAACCAGATTTTTTTTGTTCTCGAGAATAATCAACGGAATATGCTACATTTCTTGTTCACTGGTTTACCGTGTGCCCCTTAATTAATTAAACATAGCATCGAATGCTTGAAGGACACGGATAATGCGCCGATATCATCCATTTCGTGTCAAGTAAAAGTGAATGTGTCAATAAGTTACATTTGACACCATCCGGACTCAAATAGTATATATGCACGCTAACACTAAAACAATAAAGAGATAACGTTTTTTTCTTCCTTGGCAATATGGAGTGATCGTAAAATATGCAATTTCTTATAGTAATTAACCTCTTTATCGGAAAAAAATCCAACGGTATAACTGAACTTTTCTAGTAAGGTAGGTAACATCTTCGTCTAGTACAATTCTATACACCGGCATAGTCAGAAGTGTTGAGTTGACGGAACGAAGAAATTTAAATTTTAAGCAATTGTTCACGTGGTTCTTTATTTATTACGTAACTGCCTGCCCCCCCACAAATGTTGTCAAAAGTGGGATTTGACCACCAGAAGGAAACTGAGGGTAAACAAACGGCGGAGAGTAAACTCAATACTTCAGGTCTGTTACATGCTTCCTGTAATCCTTCCTGTAATCCTGCCTATAATCATGTCTACAATGTGCCTATAATCCTGTCTATAATACTGGATACAAACCTGCCTACAACATGGCTTTAATCGGCATATAACATGCACGCCCAACACACGACTCGCGAATCATTATCTTCGATTACATATCCTTCAATATTTGTTGTCCGGACACTACCTTGTGATGCGTTACTGACAAGGAAGACGCAATGGCAACTTTTACACTACAATGCATTTATCGTATATTAAAGTAGTAAATAAAAACCCAAGCACGATCATTTGAAGAATTAATCAGTTCAATTACCACTGGAGAAGAGAAAATAATTCCAACAAACTATTATCTATTCTTATTACACACTAAATGAAGCCTATACGAGTTACTTTCCCAATGACTTGAAACTATTCGAGCAACTCTACGAATCCAAAGTCGAGCAAGTCAATCAGAGCTAATGGAGAAATCCATTCACAGTTGAGTAAACACCATTTAAGAAAATTTTCCGGAGAGATGGCTTCTCTTATTGAACCAAAAAAAGTACAAGAAAAATGCAATCAGTATTATCTATGCAAGTACCTTGTTACCAGTAAATGTCGGGCAGCATTTACATGTACGACAAAAATACAAAAGATTGCCGTTTCTCATTTTGGTCGTCGTGCATGATGACGGAGGTAAATTGAAAGTCATGATATGATGGCTCTTCCTCCAAACAAATGTATACACACGGCCACAAGTAACAAACTAGGTACACTTAATAGTGCATCAAAAGGTAGCTATCACATAATACAAAGTTATGGAGAGATACAAACTAGCAAATATTATACAACATACTAAACTGAAGTCAATTCTAAAGAGATGTTTTTTGAACGGCCGGCGTTCCATAGTATATTTAAGATTGTTCTGGAACCTGGCATCAATTGCAAAGCTTTTAGCTAAGTTAATACGATTTCACGTAAATAATTGTGCAATATTACCGTCTGTTGTACCAGCCACTATAACGATTATCAAACGATATTACTCTTAATGCATTATTTCAGGAACATTCCCTTTGAACTAGGCCATCGATTTCATGCAAAATGGAGGAACACCTTTTCTTCCAGCAGACACATTAAATATCCATTTATAAGGTCTCCAATAACTGTTAAAGCAAACAAGAGCCACATCCTGCCAGGCATACATGGCCTTGATAACAAAGTTCACATCATTTTGTTATTGTCAAGAGAGTAGATGTGGTGAAGATTCATCTGAAGAGCTTGTGCTCTTTTGTAGCATCCAGGATTGGATCTTTACAACTCTCCATTGGGTTAGTGGCTTTGATCGTTATGGACTAGTATAGCAGAGATTGAAATAATAATGAAAAGCTACCATCTTTCCTCATGAACTAGTCAAGATGGTTTTGTTATTGCTCTCACCAGGTCGCTTGAATGAAATGTTTACTGCAAAAATGCCTGAGAAGCCGGAAGAGGGTAGGGACTGTGAATTTGAATTTCTAAAACAACGAAGTCTAAAAATGCATTTCTTCAAATGCAACATTTGTCTGTGTAAGCATAGTTGGCAGAACAAAAGTGAGGTGCTATTACTCTTAATACTCCACATTCAATGACCTCTGAAATGGCTTGGGACTGCAACTCCATGTGACCTACCAATGACATTAATATGAACATTATTTAATATGAATTTTTGCATACAAGTCGGTCTCTCGGATTGGTAATGGTACATTTTATAACATGTAATGGTACATTTCATTTTATAACATGTAATGGTACATTTTATAACATGTAATGGTACATTTTATAACATGTAATGGTAAACTTTGTGATAAAAGAAGATAAAAGATAAAAGAGATAAGAGTTATATCATCTGCAATGAATGTCATGTTTCTGATCTTGCAAAACTCTTGCAAAAAAATATTGCAGCCAATCTTCAGATTAATTGATTTTTTTTAATATATAATGCATTTCAGCATAGTCCTTTGCAACTGGCAAAGTATTGTGTATACTACCTGAGATTCCTACATTACAGCAATGACAGTGCATAGATATACTATATAGGGCTCAAAAACAACCCACACGTACATAGTAGATGAAATTATTCATGATGCTCTTCACAATAATTCCACAATAAATCCATGTCACTAAATGCTAAGTACTTCATGTAAGACTACCTCAAATAATATAGTGTATGTACATGAGTATAATTATACATTACCAGCCTATCCTACATACTCACATACTATAATGTATATATCCTATATTTGAGGTATATACACCCACTAATTACAATTTAGGCCTATATATAGTACATGGCTGCACAGAGTTTCTGAGATGCGGCCAATTTGTAACTCGCCCCGTAGAACTGTAAAATGTCTTATCCATCCATTTTAAAAAGAAAAAAATCACACCTGAACACACTTTTATCCACCAAAAGGTACATTTTAAGAGAAAAAAAATGTCATCGCAGGAGGGATATCCTGCAAGCGTGCGAACAAAACAACACAGCAGCATCGCGTGTCACAACTGATCCACTTCCCAGCCTCTATTCTCTTACATCAACACTGAAGGTGGATCATTTAGTGGCATAGTGCCACGTAATATACACTGAAGGTTTCTGTATGAAGACCGACCCACACACCTGAACACAAAACTTTTTATCCACCCATTTAAGGTACATTTTAAGAAGAAGAAGAAATGTCATCGCAGGTGAGAACCTGCAAACGTGAGAACAAAAACAAACACAGCAGCATCGCGTGTCACAACTGATCCACTTCCCAGCCGGTATCCTCCTACATCAGTACCGGAGACGGATCATTGGCAGTGTAGTGCCACGTATATGCAACAAAGAGTTTCTGTATGGAGACGACACACACACCTGGTGTAGGCCGTCCTGAACACGTAGAGGTACTACACTCGATCTTTAGTCAATGATATGCCGTGAAATCGGTATGGTTATGTGCTATTGTCGGTGAGTGAATGTGATCCATTGGAAAGTTCCACCAAACATATAGGACCAATGAATCATACTTGATCTCACTCAGTAGTTTATGATATATAATAATAATCACCTTTAAAATTATTGCTTTCAGTGATTAAATCACTTTCCATAGGATAAATTTCGACTGGCTAATCATTATCTGCATGGATGAAAGAACCAGATACTGCAGAAATTAGCAACTTTGGTTGAAGGCTCCTAAAATCTGGTAAATCGTTTGGACTTTTAACATTTCTGTTAACTTTTGTTTAAGTCGATCTCTCTCTCTCTCTCTCTTTAAGTTGATTATCAAACACGATTAGCAAAGAATTAATCCCTGCTTGAAAACCAAATTGAAACCAAGGATATTTGGGATATTTTTCCCCTCTAAATCATTATAGTTACCTGATAAAAAAAAATTGTCTTCATTTGACACTCTTGCTTGGAAATTTTCTGTCTCAGTTTATAGCAAATATTTCAAACTAATATCTTGTTTCTTTTGGCTGGTTCCAGGAATCTGCTGGGGACGTTTCCTTTTTGAGTTTTATATTCTACAAACCACCAGTTGATGTCTTCGCAGGAGAGAACTAGTACAACCTGCCCGGGCTCCAGGGATATTTCATCTGTGTTCTACAAAGACAAAATAATGAAGATACATCTGTCATAAAACATGAGACAGATCCGTTAAGGTTTGTTGGTTACTGATTTTTTTTAATCTCTTTATAATGTGCAACGTTAAAATGCCAGGTTTTGACAATGTATTTTTTTTCCTATTGATGTCTGGAAATTGATTTGCTAATTCTTTTATTTTAAAGTCATAAACTAAGAAATTAGGCATGTTGGAGAGATCTTCAAATGATAAGATGGTTAGATTAACTAAAGTGTCTCTGGTGGAATAGCAACCCCTGTATAGCATCCCCATGAACAAAACATGTTGAATGTCCAGTACATTGTAATGTTACATGCTGCATTTAATAGCTAGCCATATACAGCTCAAACACTCCCAACCGCGCAGAGAAAATTGACAAACTTCTGCAGTCTTTCCTTTAAAAGTCACCAAGATATATGCAAGATATATAGGGGCATTATCATTCGCTTATCAAAGCAAGGAGTTCATCAGACTGAATAAAAGCCTATACATGCATGAATAAGTGGCTTGCTCACATTGGAACTCTCTCTCTCTCTACCAAGTGTTATTATAGTTTTAACATTTTAAAGTGTTTCTGAGGTAAAAGCTTAACTTATTAAAACCACTCGGTGGAAGTTATAAAACTGGCTAAAATTAAGAAACACGTTAGACCAACTAAGCTTATAAGAGCAAATGAGGAGTCATTTGTCACAACCGGCGGCGTGGTTTTCAGCAGAAATGTGAAAGAGCAATTATCATACTTCCTGCGTTAACATTCTTTAATACATCTGGGAATCTTACTTCCGCCTGCAGGGAAATGGAACAAAAAAAGTGATGAACAGTCTGACTTAGAGTGTGAGAGGGGTATCTACCATCACTTACGATCTGACTCACAAGGAGGTATATAAAAGAATGACTTAGTGAGAGAGGGGTTTCTAACATCACTTACAATCTGACTCACAGAGAGGTATATAAAAGCATGACTTACAGAGAGAGAGAGGGGTTTCTAACATCACTTACGATCTGACTCACAGAGAGGTATATAACAGTATGACTTACAGAGAGAGGGATTTCTAACATCACTTACGATCTAATTCACAAAGAGGTATATAACTGTAAGACAGAGAGAGTATCTAACATCACTTACGATCTGACTCACAGAGAGGTATATAACAGTATGAGGGGGGGGGGTATCTAAAGCAGTTGGATCTCAATTTTGGGAAAAACACAAGCTGACTTCACAGAGATTTTTATATAGAAAAGCAGTCATCAATTTAAAATACATTTTAAGATTGTCTGTCAGGGAAAAACAAATGAGGTTATTACATTCAAGGGCAAATCCTTCATTTACTATAACTTTCATAATGTATACAGGTGACATATAGTTTTTAGAACTTCCAGAAAACCTTTCAAAATTGTTATTCTGGGAGAAAATAGGCCAAGTGGAGACATCTTGTTGGATAATACCTGTGCGTCAGTTTGTGCTTTCCCCTGGGACAAACATGTTTAAGTCAAATTTGAACTTGCAACTAATTGACTATCGAGTTACAGTGAAAATTTTTCTAATTTCTCTAATTTATCATCACAAACGTCATCAAAATATTACACATTAACATAAGCTTCATTGAGTTGAAAACGCAGAAGACATGAAATTTACATTTTTTGCATCTTACGATGACCTTGCAAGCTGTAGGGACTGCTTAATTGCAGTAGTGAAGAAATATAAACCGTAAACTAAATAAATAGATCTTAGATCTGTATTAAATTTCAAATAGATTGCCAGAGAGGCATTAAATAGGGTTTTGGGCCTGCTGGTTGCTTCTGTCCCAATCTTGGAAAGCTAAAACGGATCAATCAATCGATCAAAAGATACAACATTTACAACCGAGGTAAAAATGGTGTCATAAATATCTTGTTTTAAAAGCACCCTATACTCCCTAACTATACTTTTGCTACTCTATAGCAGTTCTCTTCTCCATGCAATGATAGTCACCAAAACAGATAGGAACCGGAAAACAAACGGGAAATACATCCTCAGACATGGTGTGACTGGTCCGCTAGCTTTTGGTAAAGCCATTAATCTTCTAGAGAGACAAGTTTTATGACCAAATTTTAAGTAAGGGTCTGAAACTGACAAACTTGCAGCTGGCCAGTAATGTGATTTAACTTAGTCAGTCTTCTCCATCTAAATTTAGTCAGTCTTCTCCATCTAAACATAGTCTTCTCCATCTAAACTTAGTCAGTATTCTCCATCTAAAGTTGGTCAGTCTTCTCCATCTAAACTTAGTCAGTCATCTCCATCTAAACATAGTCAGTCTTCTCCATCTAAACTTAGTCAGTCTTCTCCATCTAAACTTAGTCAGTCTTCTCCATCTAAACTTAGTCAGTCTTCTCCATCTAAATTTAGTCAGTCTTCTCCATCTAAACATAGTCAGTTTTCTCCATCTAAACTTAGTCAGTCTTCTCCATCTAAACATAGTCTTCTCCATCTAAACTTAGTCAGTCTTCTCCAACTAAACATAGTCTTCTCCATCTAAACTTAGTCAGTCTTCTCCATCTAAAGTTGGTCAGTCTTCTCCAACTAAACTTAGTCAGTCTTCTCCATCTAAACTTAGTCAGTCTTCTCCAACTAAACTTAGTCAGTCTTCTCCATCTAAATTTAGTCAGTCTTCTCCATCTAAACTTAGTCAGTCTTCTCCATCTAAACTTAGTCAGTCTTCTCCATCTAAATTTAGTCAGTCTTCTCCATCTAAAGATAGTCAGTCTGCTCCATCTAAAGTTAGTCAGTCTTCTGGATCTAAGCTTTGCCACTGCTGCTGCTTATCAATTCCCCCCCCCCCATCACTCTTTGACACTGGTGTAATAAAATCAATAAAAATGTCCACTCTCTGCTAGTGTCTCGAATCAGCAGGGAATTGAGATCATTCTTTTGGTCAGAATCTCTGGGGAACAGTACAGTAGGAACATAATACATAAAAAGGAGACTATATAGTTTGCATTTAAAATTGGTTTAAAAAATACAAATCCTGATCCTTTATGCATGGAAACCTTTTGTGGTACATTTGGCAACTATAATTATCACAATATACCAAACTGTCTGAACTTAGTTTGGCGGACATATATCGTTGCAATGGTTCTTCAAAGGATACCATTCGTGAAGTCCATATGGCATCAATCCACGATGACTCACATCACCATACCAAGTCTGAATATGAAATCAGTGGTCGCAAATTGATAGACGTTTTACAATTTTTTATTTATTTTTTCATTTAGAACACCAAACATAATTTAGGGATCATCTGCACTGCTATATGGGCAAACAAATACAGTAAACAAAGTATGGTAGACATCTAACATATTGCCATTTGCTATAATGGCATCTTGTATAGCTATCTGCCCACTCATGTATAAAAATCAGATTAAATTTTATAGTGATATGATAATGGTTGTGAAGATGATGACAATTTTACTTTAATTTATTCCAACATGCTTAATTTAAATATTTCATACTCATGTATGTATCCTATATTTGAGGTATGTACTTCATATATCCTAAGACCACCTCAGTGTATAGTGTATGTACATGCGTATGTAGACATTAGCCTGTCCCCTAACTTATATACACTACTTGTGTATGTATCCTATATTTGAAGTGGTCTTACATGAAGCAATATACCCATGATACATATCGCGGGTCTCATTGCCACCGGTTAATTTTTTACAAACGTTGATTAATTTCACTTACATTTCAGATCAACGTAATTTTTTGAAGAAAGGTGTCATAAAAAGTCATTCTGCAAACAATTCACCTCCAGGACTATAGTCTTTGATGAATGAGACATTAATTAGTAAAACTGACGGGCGAGGCTTCTCTGACATCGCATGCTCCATTATCATATGCAGCCACTTATAGCATCACGCTTTCTTTGCGTAATGAACCTATAAATCAGTCGGTTCTAACCTCCCTCCCCCTCTTGGAGATTTTCTTTTTCTTTCTTGTCTATTGTTTTTATGGTTGCCAAAAGTCAAGCCAAGGACAGAATAGTTCGCAAGGGGGGGGGGGGTGTGGGGGGGACACAAGGCTTTCTATCAGTATCAAGGAGGAGCGGGTGTCCGTTCTGACAGCTGAGTAATTCACCCGTCTACATGAAGAGGAAATGGAACGGAAATGACGTAACCCTCAAAGGCAGGCCACGTAAACCCAAGAGCTAGACTTGCACCTTCTCGCTACAAAATATTTACCATGAGAGGAGCTAGGCCTAGCTTTCAAACTAGCCCAACCCCCCGCTAACCTCTTCTAGCTCTCACCTTTCCAATGGCACCAAATAATTTTCATCCCAAAGCATTCCAGATTTATTTTGGTGCCAGACAACTCTGACAGACCCCTGCTCTGATAACGATGACCACACGCGCATCCCTATGAATTCTTGGTATCAACACACTTTTCGTGTACATCAGCCTTGGGGGGGGGGTTTGTAAATCTGGGTGTCATGTGACCTGCTTAGCTGATGCCATATTATTGTCAACTGCAGCTCCCTTTGTTATGTTTAATCCTTTGAATTTCTTGTTTTTCTCCAATGGGGGGGGGTGGGGCTGTACAAAATATGTGGTATGATTTACGTCTCTCTATAACGAAGGCTTAAAATGGAATGAAACAATTCTTCTTAAATGTTCAACAATCTAATACTTTAAGAAATATGGAACGATGGTCTAATGACCATCGCGATAGATCTTACAGCGTCGATCTACGTGGGCATATAAGCAGAGGATGAATGTGCTGGACTTGATCACCCTGACTCGGTTTTGAGTAAGACATATAAAGGTGGGATTTTTCCCTTACAGTAAATAATATGCATGTGACCTTCACATTTTATTATTGTTATTTTTGTACTTTATTATCAATTTGGTAGAAAGCTAGCATTGACTTATTCTGTTTTTTGTGTTTACCTATTTTACTAAATTCGATAGGTCAAAACCTCTACAGTAACGATTTATGAGGAATTAGTAGCAATGTGAAGAACAGTGACGTGGAAGTTGTTATATTCCCGTTTCCACACACATGGGAAGATGTAATGTGACCAACTTCACGCTTATTGATCATTTGATTTATTGATCATTTGATTATTGATGAGGGTATATATATATATAGACGCTCTACAAACTGCTGAACACTTCCACAAAGTAAAAAATATCATGAGATGATACGAAGGATATTATATTTGCCGACAAACCTTCAATAACGAAGTACGAGTTGGCAATCGATTCTGCGCAATCTGTGTATGAAGATTCATCAACGAGAGGGATGATTATTAAACGAAAAGGTTTGGACGACTACAGAAATGAGCAGGTCGCCATGGCGATATTTGCCTAGCAAACATGTGAAAGGGCTTTAATCGTGTCGAATGATTGGCTCATACATCGAAGAGGGTGGCTGTAACACCAGCAGTTTTGAAAAGGAGCTAGTCGATATTTTGTACTTCAAATTTTCATTTGTCATTAATAGATTGCTAATATGTCAAAATAATGGACGCATGTCTGGTTGGTCACAGGGCGGCGGTGCTCTACGGATTAACCATGCAAGTACAACAGGACTGCCACTCGATGGTTATTTGACGAAAGAGATGATCTTGATTGTTAGACGTAGATGTAAGACTAGCAACCATTGGCTGCGATATTCATTACATATACTGATCACTAGCAGGGATTGTAGAATTGATTTCAATATCAATTTAACTTGCAGTTGACCTCCAACATATAGAAACGTTGTTCGGTCATCTCTCTCTTTGATCATTTGCAGGGATTGATTTCAATATCAAATTACAATTGACCTCCAGTGTAGTAATGTTGTGTTTGGTCATCTCTTTTGATCATTTGCAGGTATCACAGAATTGATTTCCAAGTCAATTTAACTTGCAGTTGACCTCCAACATATAGAAACGTTGTTCGGTCATCTCTTTGAACATTTGTAGAATTGATTTCAATATCAATTTAACTTGTAGTTGACCTCCAACATAAGAACGTGTTCGGTCATATCTTTGATCACTTGCAGGGATCGTAGAATTGATTTCAATATCAATTTAACCTGCTAACTCAGTATACGACTAATCAAAGATTAAAATTGACAGGGAGGGAGTTTGTATACCATCTACACAACATCATACTTTTGACGTGGCGCGGTATCTGATGGTAGACGAGAGTTAATAAGCAATAACTTCCAAAAGAGGGGGGGGGGGGGAGTGGCAGAGACAGTCATTGTCAACCATTCCTGATGCCAAATTTCAAGATTTATAAATGGATGCGGCGAATTGATGATGGGAGAACTGTTTGACAACCACTATAAACGATAGGGTACAACTCCTGGACCACTTACATGCCAATTGGAACTTAATCCCCCTTCCCCCCCACAATTGGCACCCATGGTGAAAAGAGTGGGGACTTGTTCTCACATCTATTCCATAAATTGGCTAAAAAATTATGGGGAATTGAAAGATACATAATTCTTAAGCACCTGAGAGTCACAACATGTTTGTAAAATAATTAATCCATGTAGCATATCCCCTCTCCTTAATTAGTGAAAATAATCGAAATAAGGAAATGGTTAGCTATACTGTTATCAGGAATTGCTAGCGATAAGTGCAAGGGTTAAGTAAAATTGTACAAATTTCCAAAACCCGAAACGAAGTGTGTAAGATGACTACTACTGCAGTAAATATAAACAAGAGAAATTACTGGTATACTTGCAGAAGGTTATGTAGGATTATACAATGCACAAATTTGCACGATTGAGAATGCGCTGGCATAGATACAAACTACAGAAAAAAATGGCGGTTCTCTGTCAAAAGCAAAGCCAAAAACGATACCAACCTAGCTATGCCAGTATTATACTTGATAATATCAAAATATTCCATTCTTTTCCTCTATGGATGAAAGGGAGAATAATAGAAGGATAGATGGCTATATAGATGGAAAGAAGGATAGAAAGTTAGATGGTTAGATGGAGATGTAACAGGGTAGGTAGATGGAAAGATAAAGAGAAAGATGACTATATGGATGGAAAGAAGAAAGAAAGGTAGATGGAGTGGTAACAGGGTAGGTAGATGGAAAGATAAAGAGAAAGATGGCTATATGGATGGAAAGAAGAATAGAAAGGTAGATGGAGTGGTAACAGCATAAGTAGATGGAAAGATAGATAGCTATATGGATGGAAAGAAGATAGAAAGGTAGATGGAGATGTCACAGGGTAGATAGATGGAAAGATAAAGATGGCTGTATGGATGGAAAGAAGAATAGAAAGGTAGATGGAGTGGTAACAGAGTAAGTAGATGGAAAGATAGACGGCTATATGGATGGAAAGAAGATAGAAAGGTAGATGGAGATGTCACAGGGTAGATAGATGGAAAGATAAAGATGGCTGTATGGATGGAAAGAAGAATAGAAAGGTAGATGGAGTGGTAACAGAGTAAGTAGATGGAAAGATAGACGGCTATATGGATGGAAAGAAGATAGAAAGGTAGATGGTTAGATGGAGATGTAATAGGGTAGATAGATGGAAAGATAAAGATGGCTATATGGATGGAAAGAATAACAGAAAGGTAGAAGGAGTGGTAACAGACTAAGTAGATGGAAAGATAGATGGCTATATGGATGGAAAGAAGATAGAAAGGTAGATGGTTAGATGGAGATGTAATAGGGTAGGTAGATGGAAAGATAGATGAAAGAAGGATATAAAGATACTGATTTGATGGAGAGGTAGATGGCTATACGGATGGAAAGAAGGATAGAAAGGTAGATGGTTAGAAGGAGATGGTTAGAAGGAAAGATAGAGAGATAGATGGCTATATGGGTGGAAGGAGAGGTAACAGAGTATGTAGATGGAGAGATAGATGGCTATATGGGTGGATAGAAAGGTAAAGTATGAAGATGCATGCTAGCTACACCAAGCTAAAGTAGGAATCACCATACTGTATGTAACCAAGTTTGGATGCGATCCAACGTGCCATTCTTTTCAAGCTCAGATATTGCACACGCACACTCACACAGGCTCAAGTTTGAAGCATTAGTTTTCTATGACCAGGGCACCTCTCTGAAACCATGTAATATATATATATATATATATATGATGTATGTTGTGAAGAGAAGAATGTAAGAGAAAGAATTAGGTTAAACCTGTGCAGTGTACTGATATGTTGCTTTGGCTTTGAATGGGCAACTGCTGCTTGTATAGCTGCGATCTAAGGAGCGGGAATCTCCTTCCACCGAGGAGGAGGCCACGGGTCTCACATTACCTCCTTTGTACGATTCTGATACAGATGAATAAATATCTTCCTTCTCTGAAATGAAAAAATTATAAAAATAAACTAAACTAAATAAATGATCAAACAGAAATGAACCACATGTACGTGCATGCACACATATCCTAAGATGGCGTGTGATACCAAGAGTTGGAAATTCTGAGTATTTTTTTTAGGGTGAGAGGGGGGGGGGGGTTGTATTGTGCCTGAAAATAGTATTCCACAAATATTATGGAGCATTGTAGCCCTGACATTCTGCTCACAACTTTGTAAAAAGAAAAAGGAAAAAAAGAAAAAAAAGAAAAAGGATAAAAAGAAAAAAGAAAGAAAAAGTTCTTGCAGACGGAAGGCCTCTCAATGTTCACCCCACTCTCTAAAAGGACATGTCTGGCCTAATAAAGATTCTGAGACCGGTTAAAGATAAGAGACGCATTAGAGTAGAGGCTGTTGTATTTCTCGCTATAAGCAGATAAAATATTATTGGAGGTTATTTTTCTTTGTAGGAAATTCCCCGTTTTGACATTAACAAGCCTCGTTGTAAGTGCAACGCGCGTCGTCTACCAGATACGATGACACGTCCTCCTGTCAGATGCATCTGCGGTTCGAGAATCCAAACCAAATTGCTTTTGCATCGGAGCTGGTTGACAATTGTTGCCAAGCTTTTTAATCTTCTTCCCGACGTACAGAACCGCAGCCACAGTAGCAAGAATGACGGCCGAGTGATCGGCCTATAATTTTAAAATAATACATTTTTAGCGGCAGTCTACAGCACAATATATCATTATCGTCGACGAACTTGTAGGCTGATGAAAGCAGTTTATAATTATGGCACCTGGAACAACAAGGATAATATAGGCAAGAGGCGTGTACTGCCCTCCCTTATTATGGCAGATTGCTCTAATTCAAAAGCCTATTGGGCCCCCTCCCATTTGAGATAAAAGAGAGAACGGATTCTCGAGTAGAGCCCACCACCCTAAGTCCTGGATCCACCCCCACCACCCGCAACGCCTGCTCTTAACCCCCTTCTCCTCATCCAGACCCCAGTCCCTACAACACCAAAACAAATGGGGTCACTAAAACTGTACACCAGTGAGAAATATCCCTCGATTAATCACCTGCATTCTGCCTAAGTATGTGACCTGCAGTGACACTGGTTGGATGGCAGGTTGTTGCTAACAAGCAAGTATAGTTCCTGCTCTATGCAATCAAAAGGTTGGTACTTTGGTGGCAATCAAAATGGTTGGTATTTAAAAATTTATCATTTGTCTAGAACAGTGGTTCTCAAAGTGGGGGCCATGGAACAATTTTTGTGGGGCCATGGAGCCAATCGCGTGCTGATATTCGTTGGGCCGGTTGAGGGTCGGGTTGAGGGGCCATGGGCCGCAAGCAGTGAGCTACCGACGAGGGGCCACGAGCCAAAAAAGTTTGAGAACCACTGGTCTAGAAGGTTAATGGCTTTATCAAAAGCTACTAGAATGGTCACATCGTGACAACTGTAATCTTAGCACAGATTTTCTCTATAGTACACAGCAGTGAGAAACTGCTTCATCTCCCTCTACAGATGCTTCTCACGATCTGTCCGGATATTTTTATTTTCAATTTAGTATATA
Organism: Orphnurgus asper; assembly: GCA_027574785.1. Taxonomy (NCBI): domain Eukaryota; kingdom Metazoa; phylum Echinodermata; class Holothuroidea; order Elasipodida; family Deimatidae; genus Orphnurgus; species Orphnurgus asper. Next base: position 21,496 of record JAODAG010124154.1, read on the forward strand.
AGTTTCCTTTTATATAAGTTTCCTATTTAGAAATACGAAACGTTTAACCATCTGGAAAAAATACTCTGGTAATAAATCAATAAGTCAATGCAGGGAGGGAGTGTTCTCTGCACACGAGGAACATTTGTATACCAAAATTAAACAGAGGGCAGTATACGTTATTGTCTAAAGTGGGAGACACGTCATAGGTGATTGATCGAAAAGACTTACATGCACGCACACATACATACACCCATGTTAACCATAATGCTAAGTTTCATAAATAATACTCCACCAGAGTTCCAAGGAACGTAGATACAATAATCTACAAGGATGATTGGTAAGATAGTCGGCTAATTTCTCTTTATGTACCATACATCCAACATTTGTGTGTGATTTCTATGCAATATTTGGATGTAATTGTGAAATGCAAGAAACTTCTCTTCTCCTGGCCGAGACACGTAGCCGCGTGTCGCCGCATCGTCACCGATGGAGGCTCTTCGCAGGGTCCGGCTTCATCATCCACGTCATTTACGAGGATTCATCCTCTCCCGGAAGCCTGCTTCACCCCCCCACCATCACCTGGCAATATTTTTTCTTGATAACTTATTCATTTCAAAGACATGTGTATCATCCTTATATGGTCGCAGTAAAATGGCCAGTTGTAAGAATATTGATAAAACAAATCAGTCAGCATAAACAATGTGACTGTACTCAATTTACGGCTTACAGCTTTTAAGCACTGGCAGTCTCAATGCCAGGCATGTTGTCATATGATACTAAATTTTTTTCAGTAAATTTGGGAAAGAGTAATAAAAATAAAATGCAGACGTTTTCAAGATCTAATACCAGATTAGGTTTCGGTGCTTTGAATATGACTTGGTAATCAAAGGCATAATACGGGTGTTAATGTGAACAACATTCCACAGTTTAATTATCGAATCCCCCCCCCCCCCAACGACTTAATTTCTTGTTCCTAAATCTGGATTTTGCTCTGACAGGACTAGGTCGCTCTGACAATAAACACCTGTCATACTTAAACAACCATAACAGAGGGCAGTGTTTTCATCGGCCAATAACTGGCACAAACCTATATTTTTCTTTACAATTTCAAATGTTACTTCGTCCTTGAAATATGTGTGCAACATATGTGCAATATAATATGAATGGAATATGAAATCATACCATCTATGCTCTACCCTCGTTTGGACTAAAAAAAAAGGTATTTAAACATTGTGCAAGCATTTCTAAAATATGTGAGAAAGTTGCCGTAATAATATTAAAAAAGAATGCCAAAATAAAAGAATGCCATAGTAAACAATAATAATAATTTACATTCCAGCTCTGTCAACATGGGGGCATATAATGCAATAACAAACATAACATGATACTGTTCATCACAAGCACTCCACTATATTTTTAACCACCATTTATCATTTTACCGACGGCCTTTTATTCTCTCTCTTCAATTCCATGAGAGACGATCGGGCAATAATTTTGGTTGGAACTGCAGGCGCTTGAACGTCGTCGGCAATTTGTTTTGGCCCAAAACCGTCGTTTTTAATTCGGAGGCCTCTCACTTACCTATTGGAGGTGCGGGCACCGAAGGCAGAGGTTCCCGGTGGAGGTTGGCGTATCCTTGCGGGGTACTGCCCGCCTGCCTACCGTTTGGCAGGACGTGATGATGCGACCTCCCCGGAGATGCTTGTTCGTCGAGGTAATAATTTTCGTATTCAATTGGGTCTGCGAAGAACGAACCATTCATAAAAGGGTGCTCTACTTTCATGCAGCTGTGTGGTGTGAACGAGTACGTGCAATTTCTAAAGGCAAAATGTCGCCCGTGTGGGGTCAACGTGTCGGTCGGGATCCAGTTTTTATTCTCTGACCAGCCCAGCAACAATCACAGGCTTGTGTAATCGTTCCTCTGAATTTAGTCAGCCAAACACAGTGGTCGTAGAGACATGAAAAACCCCAACCTGGTTCTGTTCACAGGGTACGGTGACACAAAGGAAACCATGCTAAAAGACCAACATGACAATCGACCAACCAACAACAGCGTAAGTGGCGTGGAGCGGTTGTCATGCAACTTGCCAGAGAAAGACCATGCATCGATCCCATAAATGAACTATTGGAAAAAAATATATGTATACGTTGTAAGAAACTTCCTAGTGGTTATCGTTTCGATACGGGGATATGTTGCTACCATACGGTTCATGTTCAGAGTATTGTTAATTTTATAGACAGTTCCTTAATCAATACGTGTCCTCTCTGTTATAAACAGGTTCAATACGACACTTTAGCACGTCTGTTCTGTTATAAACTACTATTCAACCAGTTTGTTCTATTCGACTAGTGCAGTCTGCTGTGTAGTTAACTAGTATGTTCAAAGCGACAGTTTAACAAGTCTGTTCTGTATTGAACTATGGTACAAAACAGCTTAAATTCATGCGAGCAATACTACACCATTATTAGAAGTGACCGAGTAGCAACGGTACGGGTGATATACACCACGATAGGGGTCATAGGCGAAAAGTTAAGGTCCCTTGCACGCCGGCAGTTCATACATGAGAGATGGGTGAAATACTTGGCCACAAAGCAATCAGGTTTCAAATTGTGGGTTAGAATAAATAAAAGCTGCTATGATTTATAGATGGTCATAGCTAAAGGTCAGTCAGATCATGTGCTGTTCTCAGATAACTATCGGCTCGTAATAAGCTTTAGTACACATGACGTACAACTTCACGTAAGTTTCATTTAATATTCTCTAATGGCTCATAATTCATTTTTAGTGCACAAGACATCACATGTAAGTTTTAGTTATTCTCAGATAACTATCGGCTCATAATTAGTTTTTAGTGCACATGACATATTATAACTTCAAGTTAGTTTTATTTAGTTCTCAGATAAATGATGGCTCATAATTAGTTTTTAGTGCACATGACATCATAACTTCATGTAAGTTTCATTTAATATTCTCAGATAACTAATGGCTCATAGTTCATTTTTAGTGCACAAGACATCAAATAACTTTTAAGAAAGTTTTATATGTTCTCAGACAACTATCGGCTCATAAGTGGGAGAGAATTAAATAAATAGTGGGAGAAATTTTAGACGGTGAACTTTTCATAGTGGTATCAATTGCATACTGCTACATTGTTTAGAGCAATTTATTAGTTTTTGTTTAGTAAGCCTCAATAAACCCTGTTCATGTTGATGAACACAGGCTCTGGCAAGCCTTCCCTTTTTGACCCATGTTCAGAAGTTAATAAGGCAGGCATGTAAACCATCCATCCCACCCTACTCGCGGGACCGCTATTTATCGTCCCCATCCGACGGACACGAGTGTAACCTTGATCTTCGTCCATTTTCTCAAAGACCGACGGAAGTGAGAGCAACCTGTTCATCACCACTGCGCTGCAGCTGTTCTGAGAAAAACTCATTGCGACACCAACGAAAAATACCCAACGACAATCGAAAACCGTATCACTAAACCCTATGGAGGACCGAACTCATCACCACTCTAAAATGCCCAGGGATCGAACCGGCAATGATCGGGCAAACATGCGGACACGCGCACTGCTAGGAATGACTTTCACCAATTACTTTACGGTTCATGCGGTCCATACGGTTCATGTACACGCCGTACAAGCCTAGGCTTTAAATTTTTGATTGGGATAGCGAGTGATTCTATGACAAATATTTGAACAGGAAAATAAATTATATAAACAGATGCTGCCAAACTAGTTCTTTGGTTTTTTTTTATTTTTTTTGGAACAATGTTCTAAAGTTTTCAGAGGATATATATTTTTTTTTCAAGGTTGCTCTGAAAAATAGAACAACCTGATTTGAAATCTGCACTGCAGGGAAAGGCCCCTTACAAACTTTGAGTTAGGCTGGTATTAGAGCTTATGTATGTCTTCTTAACTGAAATTAGCAAATAAAACAAGCTTCTTGCATCAGACATTTAGTAAATGGATTTGACCGATTAAAAATGACATTAGATGCAATGAAAGTTGATCAGGTCTCGATCAAAGTGGCTGTTATAAAGACAATTAATTTGTGAAAGAGTGCAATGAGCTGATCCAGCGAAGCCCCGGGACGACGATCAAGTGGGCCATTTATTAATATATTACTCCGGCAACACAAGACAAGCGTTCAGCGCGAGGACCCGTTCAGTGCAAAGATACGTTCAGTGAAAGAAACGTCCAGCGCCAACGTCCAGCACAAAGAAAACATTCAGTGGGGGGAAGCAACGTTCGGTGCAAAAGTCTGTCTTGCAAGACGTGTTTCTGAATGCGGCATGCAAGTCACGAACCGTTCACGCCCCGATGTTTAACCGTCTTGCCGTTCACATCGTGCGGCTTGAACACAGAGGGATCTGAGAGCAAAAATTTTTTCCATGTACGTCGGTCAGATCAACTCTTGAAAGAAGACGCCGCCAAAGTCGAACAGATTGACTTTTTATCATCCATTTTTTTGGAGGGGGCATGTTCAGTGGGTGGGGGGCATGTTCAAAAATATTACACTCATACACGTGGGAAGCGAAAGAGTCAAGCTATCGCTTTATTTCCAGAAAGACCCACCCCTCGTTCAAATACTAGACTTTACTATACCACACCTCAACTACTACATTCTCCCAACTCCCAAATAACAAGAATTTACTACAACAAGTTGTCCCCATGTATACGTCACTGCATGGTATTAAGGAAGGTTTTTCGGTGGTTGTTCATTCAAGGGGAAAAAAGAATCGCACGTGCAGGTGACAAATATATGTCGATATTGTTGGAAGCAATGTTTTCCCTTTTCATTTTGAAAAGCTTTAAGTTTAGTATTGCAACAGTTACTTGAATACACCTGCCTCTCTTAGTGTTTGCATGCCCTTCAAATAACAAAATGACCTGCAGGGGTTGGGAACTGGTAATTAGAACATACATACAGCTAACTAGCCCAGCCTATTCCAGCATATGAGGATCCCTCATAACACTCATATCTCCACCTGGGTCAAAGGTTAATGTCATCATTAGGGCTACCTTCTCCTTACAGGGAAGCAGCAAATTCATAGTTTATTGACTGTTTACTTCATGTTGATTCAGGATTAAATTCTGACCAGCCCTATTTACTTAACAAGAGGATTATCT
>JAODAG010124155.1:0-15191 GCA_027574785.1 Orphnurgus asper
TCATATCATGTAGTATTACATCATTATATTATTATGTATATCACATTTCCAAATCGAGAGCTATCGCACATAAGATGCATGACGACAAAATTGATAAAAATACGTACCTCTTGCTGGAAAAAAAAACAGAGGCTCCAAATTTGTCGGCAATTTCATCGTTTTGGAAGGCACCGTCTTAAAGGAGCTGTACATGCAGGATGGGAAGGGATGCACTGCTGTAACACACAGACAACGTTTTTGAGTTCATGCGACATCAACTCCGTACCCTTTTAAAGGAAACGATCAACTACACTAAAACTGTGAATGAGAGCCATTAACAGATCATCTCAAGTAGGAAAGAAAATATGGGTGGCCATAGTATAATTACAACAATGTAGCTAGCTATAGCAAGTGAATCATTTTAACTAGATATCGCATAGCAGTTTGCTTTATGTATCAGAGCTGCGATAATGCCATTTATTATCAGTGTTACAGCATTATTTTGCGTATGTATAAACTTGTCCCTATCTTTTAATTTTGGGAGGGGGGCCAGGTTAACTTTGTAAAAAGCTGGTCAAAATTTTGCAAAACTAAATTATTCCCTTGATAAGTGGAGGTAAGTTCTAATGCTGATAGACGACCATATTTCCCCGGACATGTCCTCTTTTTTAGAACCTATCTGAACGTCCGGGTGGATTTGATTATCACAGAAATGTCCGGATATTTAATATTATTGTAAATATGCCCAATTTTGGCCGTTTATGTACAGTGCTTACTCAAAATGAAAATAAGTTATAGAGAAAAAATAATTGTCACTGGATTTGGACTTGATGTGTAAATATTCCACTGTAGAATAAGGGATGGGATAGGAAATTGGAACAACCAATCCGCACACAAAATGTAGCACCAGATTGCATCTAGAGGTTTTTAAAATGCAAAAATAAATCAAAGGTGAGGGGGCCACCCTATTCCCTTAGAACCCCTCCCATAGGACGCGGAAAATGTCCTCCTTTTACAAAATGAAATACGGTAACCCTAACAAAGGAATATATACTGTTCAAGATCTAAAAATGCAAGGAAAAGTCATTTCTACTTTGCAAAGTTGTCATCAACAGTTTTTAAAAAATGTTTTTAAGGCTACTTACGCATGGCTCACGGTTCTACTTTATGTCGTCATGTTTTAACTTGAATTTAGCAGAGATACAGTGACCCATGGCTGGTAATTTTGGCCAAATAGTTAGTTTGTTTTTTGTGAAGCAATATTTGACCTCAAATACGCTGGACGTTTTGCCCACACAGATGGTCGCATTTACAAGTCGCACTTCATGTCACGACTGCCCACCCGCTCCCCGGGACATTCCTGCCCACTGAGGGTTTAGTTTAGTGTCGTTTCGGATCCTCTGCAGCATCCATGACTTAAAAACAATCCGCCGCCGTAGAGAACTCAACGAGGACGCTTTTTTGGAAAGTTTTGGAAAGGGATAATTAGCTGCAAGCTCTTCATCGACGAGCAAGGAAGAAACGAAACGAGGTTTTGGAAAGCGTGATTGAGCCGCTTCCATCTGTTACGTGGCAGCTATTGGTAACATTGCTTGTACTTCATAGAGACAGAAATATCACCCCCTAACCTAGCAGTGGTGTATTTACCAAACTCCTTCAAAGATACATTAAAATACCTCGGCAACATAGTATAAATTATTTTCTGTTCGAAATCCCTTGCAGCAAAAGTCATCGCAATTAAGCATGCAAGCAAAAGGTGATACGTACACACAAATCAACCAACCGTATATGATGTCATGCATAAGTGGGATATGAATATTCACCAACCTGCATGATAATGAGGTCCAACATCATCACATAGCAGCGGAGGACTTCTTCGTCCTCTTGTTCGACGAGGGCCTTCTCGTCGACGTCAGAGGCCAGAGGTGAAGGGTCGACGGTCAACGTAGGGAGATTCTGCTCGACTGGGACTGTTGAAGTGGCATTTAGGGGTTGTGAACTTTTACAAGAACACAACCTAAACAGGCACTCCTGTATGTTCTGTGGTTGTAATTGTATTCAGCAGTGTGTGTACAGATAGCTAGGAATTATTGTACTTCGTAGAACACACAACAAAGGACTTCATCAAATTGTTCGCACATTTTTAGAATATAAAATATATATAATATATACTATATAATAAAAAATATTTACATATTTTTAGAATATAAAATATAATGTAATATATAAAATAATTATATAATAAAAATATTCACATTCTAAGAACATAAAATATATATGACATGAAATATATATAACATAAAATATTCACACAATTTTTAGAACAACAAATTCTACCAAAACTTTAAGGCATTTTATCTCATGGCTCGTTATTCTTTGAATTGTGACAGAAATCTATTACGACTGAAGGAACGAAGCTTTTTTTAAAGATTGAGCAATTCACGGTATCGCCGAACTTTCTCCCAGGGTCCACCGTACCTTCTCCAACCTTGGTTAGCCGAGGCTTGGTCTTAGCGAAGTCAACCGCAGTCCCCGGGATGGGCACTTCCTTCTTGGGAGCCGGTTCCTCCGTCGATGGAGCTTCCGGTTCCGTTTGTTCGGGGGTCGGTGTAGGGGCTGGCTTGGGGGTGAGTTTGGTCACTTTGGCCTTTTGGATCGCCGTCATGGCTGACAGTCCGTCGTTGAGCATGGTCAGAATCAGCTTCATGGGGACCACGATATCCGTCTCCGATAAAACCTGAAGGTAAAAACATCAGGACGTGCATGCGAATCATGGTAATTCACGTATGGTCTTACGCTTGTGGGCAGACCGGGGTGACAAAGAATGATTAAACGTAGGTATAACGATCGCTCATCCAATCGTCCAAATTATCAATGACGATCCCAACATTGTACTGTTACGTACTAGCTTTGTCCATGTTCAATTTTGTACAGTTGGACAGCTAGGATGACCTGCGGTGACCCCCCACCCCCCCCCATCATAGATGGACCAAACACCTGCGACTGAACAACACTAATTTAAAACATTAATATCACAGCTTGAATAATTGTGCAGCAAATTTGCATTATAATAACTCGATACACTGAATATTCCAGCCTAAAGGATCGAGTCATAACGAAGTCATTACACTGAAAATCTTATCCCAAAACAATCTGATCCACACGGTGTGGAGATCCCGACTCGTACCTGCAGCCAGAGCAACGATTTCTCTTGGGTCTTCGCCGGCGTCTCCTTGAACTTGCAGGCCACAAATTCAAACGTCTTCTCGGTGGAGAACGGGAGGGGGCTGATGTCGATGTCAAAGAGCTTGCAGAGGACCTCCTGCAGCTTCGGCAAATCTTTCTCGTCGATGTCCGTGCAGATGGCGTCCATCCAGCCGGGCATCATCTCGTGCCAGACCTACGAAAATGGCGGCAGAAAGCACCACGGAATGCAGCTGGTCAGACATACGAGAGGTTATAAGGGGTATAAGTTTGTTTAGCTCTATATTTGATGTTAAACCCCCCTCCCTCACTCTTCCCCCCCCTAAAAAGACTTAAAGAACAAAGAGAATGTTACCTCGAATGTAATGGCATTGTACGGTGTCATACTGAATATCTTCTTCAGCCCCTGTTGCAGCTCCGTGATGCGACTGCAGAGCGTATCCCTGAGAAAAAAAAAACAGTAGTCATCCTCGTCGTGCGTATACTAACTTATTTGATTTAGTTCAACTTACATGATTACATGAAGCTTGTTACAACCCTATTGGAGATTTTTGCTGAAATACATACTGGAACAGAGACATCAAACGGACTGTGTGACACGATAAGGTACTTACTTGGGCAAGTCTTTTTATGGGCACAGCTACCCCTTAATTCAATCAATTTCTTGCGATAACAGACCAACAAACAATCATATGATTGGATATAAAATAGCATGGAGACATAATTCGCATGGAACTTTCTATAAAATACAAATTAAAGATTCCAAATAAATGTAGCATGGGATGTGTCCAATGGAAAGGTTGTCTATATCTTGGGGATGTTTATTTCAAATATTATAATTCAAATATGTGTGCGACTGCAAATGTTGGAGGAATGTTTACAGTAAAGGTGGTCCGAATAGGCAAGTAATGTCAAAATTCAAACAAATCGATGGTCCAATAGGAAGGGGTGCAGCTAGGAAGATGCAAGATGCTGGTTGATATGCGGGTAGTCCATTTGATATAATTAATTGATATCATAAGCATACACATAGCATTGACGAAGTCAATGCTAGGCCCCAAAGTATCATGTTTTAGTGTAGTATGTTTACGATAGGCTGTACATACTTATGGCAGACACAATAAGTAATTAGAGAATGACATAATACGAGGATCTATCTGTTAGGCCTACATGACATCCGTAGATTTTGACAACGTTATAGTCAAGTTTTATAGTATAGCTTCACATAATTGGATATCAACAATCTGCAATTTCAACTTTTACCGATCACCGGCTATCTCCCGATGCCGGTCGCCTAAACGATTATCGGTCAAACACCACTCGGACAGAGCAACAGAGATACGGCAGAACCAAGGGAGTGAGATTTGAGATCAACACCCTCCCCCCTCCCCAGTGTTTCTGTGCAGCACAACCCACATACTGATGATAATTCCAGACTCACCAGTATCCTCCAACTTTACCATACTCAGGCGGTGAGGGCATCAGACAAGAGGCAAACACATTGAAGTGGGTTTTCAGAAGCTTCAAAATCCATTCTGTCACATACTGTAATTAAGAGAAGTCAGTTTTGTCAGAACGGAAGAGATACTGGACAGCATTGAGCACTGAAAGAAAGGCTGTACGGAAAGAAAGGATGAGTGAAAGCAATACTGACAGAAAGGAAAGAATGTAGCAATGCGCCAATACAAAGCCGGAAAGATACTGACAGAAATGAAAGAATGCAACAATGCTGAGAGAAAAGGAAAGATACTGACAGAAGGTGAGAATGGATTGAATGCAGCAATGCTGACAGAAATGGTAAGATACTGACAAAAAGGAAAGAATGCAGCAATGGTAAGAGAAAGGGAAATATACTGACAGAAAGGAATACTGACAGAAAGGAATACTGACAGAAAGGAAAGAACGCAGCAATGCCGATAGAAAGTGAAAGATACTGACAGAAATGAAAGACTGCAACAATGCTAATAGAAAGGGAAATATCCTGACAGAAAGGAATACTAACAGAAAGGAAAGAATGCAGCAATTCTGATAGAAAGGGAAAGATACTGACAGGAAGGATATAATGCAGCAATGCTAATTAACAGAAGGCAAAACACAGTGAGTGAAAGGGAAATTATGTACTATACATATGGACAGCATATGGCAAAGAATGGTACTATTATTCCTTGCTACACCTAGATTTTGTCCATTTCTGAATACTATAAAACCTACTATTTTGACTCAATCTATTTACTTAACATAAAAATACACATAAATAATTTACTTACTCCAATAATACAACATTTTTGACAAATGAAAACTACGTAATTTTCTAAAACCCAGATATCATATCAGGCTATATAATCCACTGCAACTCCTGTGCAATGGTTTGCCAGGAACAACATTGTTGTGCTATGGTATATGTCTGTCAGCAGGTCCCACGTTAAAGAAAATTATCTCCAAATATTAATTTCTTGAACTTACCTCTTTTTTCAAGCTTTCCAACACAATAGAATCTGCAAAATAAATAGACAAATATTGCAGCTCAGGTTTACTTCTATATGCCTGCAAACAGGTAATTTCATCCTCCAAAACACTACCTTAATTTTGCCAACATAATCCCAAGCTTAAGGTTAAACATCGTTCACCCGCCCCTGCAACCAAATCAAACCGATCCCGCGACGATCAGCCTCGCAAACCTTGAGTCAGGGTGGCCGTGAAGCCGAACCACTGGAAGAGCATGCTGAGCAGGCGACCTACGACCTCGTCGGAGGTCCTCCTGTTGGGGGTGCACTTCTCGATCAGCAGCCAGAGCCCGAAGCGGCTCAGGAGGCGGTGGTCCCGCTCCACCGCGTCCTCGTCCTCGGTCCCGTCGCTCTCCATGGGCAGCTGCGAGTACTCGTCCGTCGACTCCGGCTCCTCGGTGACCTCCATGGCGGCCATCAGGGGGTCGACCTCTTCGACCCTGGCTTCTTTCAGGAGGCTGTGTGGGAAGACGAAGGAGAATAAAACAGGCTGCTGACAAACTGCAGTCATATCCGTGGTGAACGCCGGCTGTCAAACTGATCGTGAGTCACGTACATTTCTCAAAAATACATTCTTCAATGCAAACGTGCACATCTTCGTCTCCATTTTCTTCACATTGCTGATTATAGCAAATCTACAAAAAGTGGGTGGTTTAATCACGTTTTAATGGTGCATGTGTTGAAGAAATCAAGACACTTGACACCTGTAATCTCATCCCATGCATGTGAACCTTCCCTGATCTGTGTCATATGGTTCTTAAGTATAAGCTTTTCATACTAAATGCAGGATTCAGACTTTGTAGAGTGTTTAGTAGAATATTTTTTTTAGTAGAAAATTGTAGAAAAACTGTTATTAGATTTTTCTTTTCATTTACTGAAAAACTTCTACTGTACAATCTTCCTCTAGCTCTGACCATACTATTGGTAAAGGTTTGATAAAGCAGAAGTATGTTCCATCTCGATATCAAAATGCAACTTTAGTAATCAAGGAGAATTTCAAGGATGGAAGACTCGTATCACTCAATCTTTGTCGTGAATGTTATAATCTTGAGAGTGTAGTGAACGGACCAACAGCAAATTCATACGGCCGTGATTGGGTGTATATATCATTATTGCGTGTTTGTACGATACAAATCCAAACGAAAAAGCCTGGTGTACGTCTACCCTAGCATTCATCGGTACATTTCTGCAACACTCAATTGCGACTCGCTTTGGAAAGCAAAGTTGACAAATCTTCCGAGATCAAAGCAACGAAACGATCCTAAAAGCTCAGTAAACGAACATAATTCTCAACTCTTTACGAGGGTAGAGTGGTAACAGATTAAGAGTAGTGTAGACCACCATGTATAAAAGTGAAAATCAGTAAACCCATTTAATTGACAAACTTCTCTTCTTTTTTTTAATATCGATGTAAAGTAAGCCAGTCATCATTATAGATTTAAATGAAACGTATACTTCTCCATGTGACAAATTTTCTTTCATTTCTTAATATCTAACTGATACTACCTGCAGATCGTAACATTACCAGATCGTAACATTTACCAGATCGTAACATTTACCAGATCGTAACATCTACCAGATCAGAACATCTACCAGATCGCAACAGCTAGTTACCTGATGATAGCCTCCACCAGGTATATCTGTGTCTCCTTGTCGCACGCCCACGGGTCGCTGGGGAAGGACTGCACCACGTGTTCCTGGCGCACTTCCCGCGGGTGCACCCTCAGGTGGCAGTCGGTACAGTATGCTATGGGGACACCGCCGTTCTGCCGAACGCACTCGGAGGAGAAGCACGTGTAGTGGGCCTTCTTGTCCGACGAAGCACAATTCTAACAAGAGAAACGTTCAGTTTTCTTCGTGACTTTAATAAGGAAAGCTTGAAGAAAAACAACCCCAGCAAAACAAACGGTTCCAAACTGACAGTCTTTTCCAATTTATTAATTTCGTTAAGATATTATTAACGTACTCGCTCTGATTTCATTGAGATATTAAACTTAAATCTTTAAACTCTAAATGGTGACGAGTGATGTGAGGACACGACGCTTGCAAAATTTATTGTCTGCACCAATGGATGATCTCCTGCAAATGTCGGCCTGTTCAAGGAGATGTAGACAGTTTGCTGTGATCACACCTCCACTGCACAACTTCAATATAATATATATATCGAGTGAAGCTGATCAGAAACCTAGAAATAGGAAATGAGCCTGTTATTTACACCAAATATTGTTATCAAATGGTGCAAAATTTCTCTCACGTTACCTTATTTTCGCAAGTCCTGGTTTCCCTCTCCAATGGGCTTAAGACATCGTAAGTGATGAACTGGTCTTCCTCTCTGAAGATTGTCAATCAAATTATGAAATAAAGATCAGGGTCAGTCAGTTGAATAACTCTACAGAAAGACACTCTGGGTTTCTTGTACAAGGACAAAAAGAGTTTCATATGAGGCTACTGTTGGATCATCACCCCTCACCCAGTTGGCTTTTAAGAAGACAAGGTTCAGATTTTTTATAACTATTAACTTTGTCTGGTTGGGTGTATTCTCGTAATAAAAAACATAACCAAACAAATGTCGCGAAAATGTTATACCGCAAGCAGGGCTTCACAGCTGGATTAAAAATGTTACGATGTAATAGTTACATCTCTGATCCACATCGACCCCAGCCTCAAATCAACATGCTAAGAGGAAGTCTGCCCCCCTCCCCACCGCCCTCTTCGGTCAGCAGCCTTCATCAGCTGCCTTCATTTGGATTGCTACGTTAGTTTACATCTTATCAGGATCTGGCCAGGGTGAATATAGCGGCATTTCAGGTCGATAGAGAAATGAATTCCTAATCTGGAAAATGTGTTCGTTTGTTTTTTTGTCATTTTGAACAGCCCCATTTTCCTGTCAGGGGCAATCTGACCCTGAGATGGAGCGACATAGGGCCAAGGAATTATCACAAATTAAGATAATGTGTCAATTAATGCAACAATTCAAAACACATATGACTCTTGAACATTACTTGAATATTCTTGAATAAACACAAACGTAACGTGTTGTGCTTTTCAGTGCAATTTTTTGTGAGGGGGAGGGGGAATTTATAGTTACTGCAAAATTTTGCTAGCTCCTACGTGACTTATAATTGGTTTATACCGTATGATGGCATATAGCAATTGATTCACGGTAAGATGGCGTAATCATGCCATCGTGAAGAGCAAACGTGTAGTTTCTGTTTCGAGAGCTCACCTTGTGATGTGGTCGCTACACACGGAACAGATGTAGAAGGGAGGAGGCTCCTTGCTGTAAGTAGCTGCTATAGCTGGATCCAAACACATCTGCAAATTAACGGGACAGGCAATATACCTTGAAAAGCGAAATTTCTCCGCTGCACGTCACAGGAATGAAAAGCAGTGGGTTTGCATTTCAAGCGACATGCGTCCAAGAGAAGGCACCATTCACTACTCTTTTCAGTTATGTAATTTGAAATGTCAAATCTTGATAATGTATAAGCAAGGAGACTTAAGTGTCTGTATTCTTCTGTGCATGGTTTACAAACTAGCCTCGTGGGTTTTCTTACAAGATCAGATAGCCACAGGGCATACCGGCTTTTGAGTAATTTTAAACGATGCAACGCGTATTTGACTTTAACATGAGAGAAAGTGCATGCAAAGAGTACCATAACCAATCTTGCAGGAAAATAATTTAGTTTTCAAAACTTTGATCGGCATCGTCAGAGCTTTAACAAACCAAAGCGAGTTAAAATCTTAGCGATGAGTGAGACGCTAACCATCACCGATGGGAATTATAGCATAAATGGTGGTTTTGAGCAGTTTGCAGGAGAAGATGAAATGTATCCCCTGCTTTGTAATTTTGGATCAGTGTATAGCTTATGAAGACGCATGGCTGCAGCATGTGCTTCCTTACAGGGGAAGATCATATTATGTTGGATGATAAAGAAATATACCAACTGATCTATTTAGGTTTTAGCTTTCTTACACTGTGGATGATGCGGTGGCAATCAGAGCACGAACTAACCGTGCCACTTAAAGATTGAACCTCACTGAAGACGAATCGAGTGAACTCGGATCCTCTAAACTAAATGATTAGTGTTATGTAACTGCGTGATAATCGTATGCATATTGTACTTCCCACAGTGGAAATTCTTTGTGGTCTGGAAGATTCGACGACAAGACGTCATAAACAGGTCCAGAAATTGAGTAAAAACAATGCGTAAATTTCATTCATGACTGCACCTTTGTACGAGCTTCTACGAACGTACCGTATTGCATAACTGTATATAATTGAAATAGAACGATGCGACCATAGCAAATAAAGTTTTTGACATGTAGATGCTTCGATAAGGTGACAACACAAACGTCAGGGGTATTTTTGTATGGGGTAAATGGCTTATATGTGGATGGAGAAAACATGGACAGATTAGCTCATGTAAAGAAACAACTAGATGGTCGTTCTGTGACATCGGAGGACTTAAACACCTGCCATTAAAGTTATTGACACCAGCATAGTAAATTATTACCATTGCAATGACGAAGTTACAACCGAGGGTTCGACTGATTAATTCAATGCCTAATGTTACAGTGTACAAGGAAGAACCAGTCTATTTAAGCATATGCTCGACACAAAAACTGGCTAATTGGTTAATGTACAACTGTAAAACATGAGAAACTATAAGCCTTTACTACGATACCCTCTCTCTCACAAGCTACCCTTTAAACTCTCACCTTGACAGCAGCGTTGTTCACAGAGGACAGACAGTTTGAACGCTGACAGAGAAATGGTTTCCAACCTAAGAAAACAAATAATCAGAAATGAATGAAGGATGAGCTTACAAACGAAGGCCCTCGTGGAACAATTGTTTTTTTTTTTTTTCCAAAGATTAAAAGTATTAAGGGTGGAAATCATGTCATTTGTCTCTTAATTAAGGTGGGTTTTATAGATTGCTTATTGCTTTATCAGGAGTCATTCTATGCCAATACCTTGACCCCCAAAATATTTAGCTATTGCCAACTGGATCCTGTTTATCAAAACAAATAAATAAACAAATAAATAAACAAATAAACAAATAAATAAACAAATAAATAAACAAATAAATAAATAAATAAACAAATAAATAAACAAATAAATAAACAGCGATGCTTACTGCAATACTTAAAGTCCCTGTTGTCATGGCTTGGAGGAACCAGCGTCGGCCAATAGTGGAACAGCAGCTGAGCCCCGGCAGCTCTAGCAGTGGCCGGTCCAAAGGCTATGGTGGAAAGGAGGTCCTGCAGGAACATAAGGTCGTAGGTCAACTAAAAGATCATACTATCATACGTATTATACGTAAGACCTTCGAAATGACTATAACATGCTAATCATAGATATTTGAGGTGGAAGTTGACAAAACTCCGACAAGGACTGAGGTGTATCGTGGCCACGGTACAAGGAATTTTTTTTTTACTTAAAGCAATGACTTTTTTGTCCTTTTTCTCGTTCTTCAGTGCTCAGTTAGTGGGGGGAATTATCGAAAAAGGATAAAAAGTTAGCCTTAATCTAAGCTGTCAAATGTAATATAACATTCATTGACTGGCTAAACAGGAAAGAAAGACTTGTCATTCCTACAAACCATATGTAACCATTCACATCTATGTGAGTGACTTTAGAGAATAAAGCTTAACTCCACGACCATAACTCCATGACATAAACTTCATGATGCTTAACTCCATGACCTTAAATCTATGATGCTTAACTCCATTACCTTAACTCCACGATGCTTAACTCCACGATGACTAACTCCACAAACTCGCCCCCACAATGCTAATTAACTCCATGATGCAAATTAACTCCACGACAACCATTGGTATGTTAAACATAGAAGGATATTCGCTGTTTAATCGCTTACAGTAAGACTTGTTTATGATGTACAGCTTTCAAAGAAAGCATGAAACAAAAAGAACTTACCCTAAACACTCCTTCTTTATACGTCATGATGCATTCCAGAATCTGTGCATTCAGAGCTACAATAAGATTAAAGAAAACCAAAACCAAAAAGAGAAAGTATAAATTTTGATTCCCATATTTTATTATTAAAACATTTACACGTATGATATTCATTGGTGACAGGCAAGTGGTAGTTTTGTAGCCTATGCCCATTTTCCATTTTTTTTTGCTGTTGCTTATTAATTTAACCCTTAAAGCATCCGGCCTCCACGAGCACAGCTGTAGACCACGTAGCCTCCGTGGCTTCATAGCTCTGCACGATCGGGCTGTAATTTTCAAATCAGATGGCATATCTGCTGAACAGAGAGCTACAAATTGTGGGTTGAGCAGCGCAGTATCGAGGTCTGCGTGAACCAGTCAAGACATATTTGTTGCTGCTCTCGTCAGATAGCTCAGAAAAAAATCTGTGCTACGGACACGCACCGCTAGGGAGCTCTCTAAGGGCTTCTACAGTAGGGTAATGGCAACAAAATTGGGTTGAGATATCATTTTACAGGTGTGGTACTACTGAAATTGCAGAGAAAGAATTGATTCTTCGTAAATATCTTCAGTAGTAGACATAGCACCGTCATGGAATATTAAGGCCAATGGTGTATTTTCAAGTTGTTAAAAATAACTTCAAGCACAACCTGACAATGACACGAACAATGTGGACATAGAAATGGGAGTTTCAAGTAAACTTAAAAATTCATGCCCAAAAATTGTTGATGCGATTGCGGAGCATCGAATAAAACTACAAACATTTAGCCGTTTACAGAGCTAGCGAGTAAGCCTAAACCTCCCGCGCAGCCTACCCCTGGCTTTGAGTTCTCTATTCTTCTTGACGTTCTTGGTGTGCTGTAGCACCAACAGGATCACCGACGACATGGACATTGTGGCGAACGTCTCTCCATCCCAGTGTAGGACGTCGCCTGGAAGAGAGATACAGATGAATGGACCGCTGCCGAGAGAGCACACACTGCGCCACCACAAATACCGCAGGTGTCATTAGCACCGTACCACAAGCACGGGTGTTACGAGCACGGACTCCCAAAAAACACGAGTGGAGTTTGAGAGCCAGAAGTGATTGGGAGGAGAACAACGCATGGTTATAGGTGCGGGGATGGGGGGTTACAAAATCATCGTAAATATTTTTCCTAGAGATGTCTAAGAATTCATACAAAATCCTCTCGTAGAACGTGCTTGTGTGTGAGAGGCCTGTATACTCAGTCCCCCTCTTTTGCACATACACACGCCAAGTTAGACAAACTACTACTTTAGCTGCAGTAGTATGCAGGGAAACAACGCGAGACAACTAAACAAAATGGCGGAAGGTTCCAAGGGACACCATAGTCCACAACACCTGACACCCACCCGTTTTTATAAAATTCCATTGAAGTTTTGGCTCTTGGCTTATATGTATTGAATATAACTATGCTAGGTAGGCTCCCTACATGCTTACAATAATCTACCACTGCTGTAGGACTGGTAGAAGAACTCACTGAGACAGATAGGCAGTAATGTCCCAGCCAGCAGGTCAATAGTATCCGGCTGTAGAGCTAACGGGAAGATGGCTAGAGTGGAGGCTACTGTATAAGGAATGGTGTCAATCATCTCTGGTTCCAGGAACCAAATAATGACACCAAACAGTTGCAGAATGGCATGTCCCAATGCTGTAAATCAAACAAAAACAGATCACGTGTTAAGGGGTAAGAAACAAGAACTCTCTCTTAAATGGCAAAGTCCTTATTGACATTGTAAGACGGACCCTGCGACCCCCTCCCGGGAGAGGTCTAGTTCAACTGCGTGTCGAGTTCAATGAACCCACACCATCCACCGCTTCACGGATGCACCAAACAGTTTCATTTGGCGCTCTTCAGATGACGCACTGGGCACTATCGGCGCCAGCGGGTGAGCTTAACTCTGTTAACGCTGTTGGGGGACTAGACAAACCATTGGTGGATTTGGACTTAATGGTACACTGTAACACATGTTGTAACCCGAGTCTATGATACACCCACTGGGAGTCATTAAGAATAGCCATGATCGTAGTGTCTATTATGCAACCCGTTTCATCAATTTCTTGGTACAGAACCAAGACGCACCTCTTCCAAGGCCGGTCACATGGTCCATCATTCAATTGACAGGTGCATCAGCCAGATTCAGTCTTTCTGCCAGATTCATAGAGTGAAATATTTTAAACACACTAATATGAAACAATTCTTCATTGCTTAATCGATTCTATAATTATATTAAGCAATTTCGGGAGAGAGATTCTTCGTGAGGAAAGTCAAACGTCTCTCGTATCCTTTTTTTCTTATAAAGTTACGATCGACACCCATGTTTTCCCCGTTCCCCTATCTAGTATCCATATGCCAGGTATTAGACGTACAGACCTGCAATGGTGGATCCACCAAGGATAGGAGAAAAAAAAGTTAGAGCTTGCTGGCTTCAGAGCAACCACCTCCGTCCCCCCCCCTCTCGAATTATTAGCATATGAAACTTATAAACAAAATTATACTGCAATGAGAGAAACCTGACGGTGAAAATTTCAGGCGACCTAAAGACAGGGGACCTGTACGTAAACTGACATCTACATCAAAGCCAGATATTTGTAAAAGAGACGCAAGCCGTTTCATGGCACACACGACACGGTTTCAAGGTTACATACCGAATTGCCCGTACTGGATGTTCGACACGACGTCAATCAGGGACACGAGAGTCTCGAACAGGCCAACGTAGTCCAGATTGGGGAAAAACTCAAGGCGGAAGTTGACCCTCTTCCTGGAGGGGAGCTTGCCCTCGGGGAGGTCTGCTGGTGCCCCTTTCAAAATGCTGCGGGGGGGCCGAGGTCAAACACAAGAAGCACGGCGATTAGCGTCGACGATATTTTATACATTTCGAACGTCACTAAAATTAGATATAAATCATGTTTTTTTGTTCTTGTCTGGTATATTGTCAAGGCCTGTAAGAATGCTCTCGACAGGCACTTTTTTCCAGGGTAGTATATACTTTGAGGTGTGTTTTGGTTCTGGGTCATTTGGCTTTTGGAGTCTTGTCACGAGCACTTTCTGACCCTTTTCTTACTAAACATAAGTAAGTCACTCTTGTAGGCAATAATTTGCAAGATCCTTTGAAGATACTTTGAAGGGTAAAACACAATTTAAGTCGGTCTAAAAGCAATGCCCTTCACGCTTTAAAGCTGCAGGCCGAGGAGAGCCTGGTCATCAAGGAAGGGCCGGGCACAGGTTCAACCCAGAAAAACCTGTCGATAAAACGTTGACCAAACATTTTCAGTCAAAGCTTGGAATCTTCCATAGTGTTTAGTGATTTTGGTTAAAATTTTATTGGATTGCTGAATTGGGATTCGTAATGTGGACAGGAAGAAGCAAAACACAGTATTTTTATAAATGCATTTTCTTTCTTTTGACAACCATCATATTAGTGCCTATGATGCATGCATGACAAAAAATTCCTTGGTGTAGTAATTGATCAATATCTCTCCTGGACCTCCCATACTGATACGATTTGTGAGAAAGTTTCTA
>JAODAG010124377.1:0-15186 GCA_027574785.1 Orphnurgus asper
AACTTGACTATAGTATAGTCAAGTTTCGTCCGACCGTGATGTTGGAAGATGTATCGCCGTGCGCACACAGAAGTCACTCATTCCCTGGGACATTACAGATTTGGAAGAGGTAGTGTGAGCAGGGAGCTGTCACTAGTGGCAGCTCCCTGGTGTGAGCGTATTTCTGTCACTGGCACAAGAAGTTGCAAGAGGTACGCGTAAGTGGAGGTCACTCAGTCACTGGGATACTGAATGAGTTTGCAGAGGGAACACTCCGGGATCCACCTCCGCGCGCAAGTTACAACTTGTCTTACTAAGAGGCTTAATTACAAGTCCCTGATCTGTCTACTAGTACGCTAGGCGATATATTAGTATTGGAATCTGTAATAAATGTTCCAGACGCATTGAAAGTGAAACTACTTCAATTGTTCTCCAAACTACATATTAGCATACCATTCCCGGAATATGCGGTAATATTTTTTGTATTTGGCAACACATATTATTTGGCAACACATATTATACATGTTTGGCGTTACCATGTCGATATTAACATAAATTATATAACTAATTTATTTTAAGGAATAAGACATTCTTAAGTGATTGCATACTACTATGTTGTGTTTGAAAATACTCGGCCAGCTGTTACTATTTGCAAAATACTGAACGAGTCTAAACATGGCAGCCTACATGAGCACTGGCTCGAATGTTAAAACAAGTTTCCAAAAGAAACGTAAACCCAAGTCAGTGCAGATCGAAGGAACTAGACCTTCATTGCACAACAATTTACTGCTTATATCAACTGGTGTACCATCCTTTGATTTCATTTTGGGTAACTCCTTCGAAATATCTCATGTTAAATAGGACATGCTTCTTGAACGTGGACCTAGCCTCAGCTAGGCAGTCATCTGTATAAATTGCGTACGTGTAGTTAGTCTACGCCTAAACAATTATGCATGTTACTAATATTGTTAATATTGTTGTTACTGTTAATTGTTAATTCCAATGACGTCTGCCTTCAATGCTTTATTACTTAGTAATAATAATAATACTTGGTGCATAGCCTAGGCTATATACTAGTAATACAGTGTCACTGTCAGTAGCATAGGCCTAGCCTTGTCCGACTACTACTACTAACTTGCTAGTACTCAGTAGTAGTAGTACTACTAGTACTACTAAAATGTATGATTCCTTGTTAATTTAGCTTGTGTTTTATAAGGTGTAACTATACTTTAACTGTAATGTAAGTTGAAGAAGTTGTATGTACAGTGTGTAACTAAGCTGTACTGGTGAGTTACTTAATTAAGTTCATTAAGTAAATTAGTATAATTGTTGTACTAAGTTTGTAGCCAAACATAGGCTAGACATAGTCACTAGCCGAGGCTACTCAGTTGGCCAGGCTTGGCCTAGCCTGGTAAACGAGGGGATTTCCGGTTGCATAGTACACCATTCAATTACAAGATAATAGTGGAATTGGAAGAAGTAACACTAACTGGCTTTACATGGGCAGGACTAGTCTAGTCCTTGAACTATTTACGGTACGTTTCACAAACACCAAGTCCAAAACTAGACCTTGTTTCCTGATATACAGCAGGCAATGACATACACGCTCGCCAATTCGCCATTGGCGACTAAAATTGGCTAATGGCGACCAATAAATGCACTATGGTCGCCATATGGGCGAGTGGCTTATTCTTAACTCAGAAGTATTTTTTATTCTCATTTTAATCCCTTGCGTTCAATATTCTCACAAAACACTGAAATTAGGACAGCTAATAAACTGAATGTTTATTTTATTCTTTTGTAAGTTGATACATTGCCAACGATATCGCTACGTACGCAACTGAACATACACTGACAAAATAGTACTAGTATGCCTACTACTGTATTCTACTCTAGGCATGCAGTGCATTATTACTGTAGGCTATACTGTTTTCTTGTAACTATTTCATTAGCTTTGGCTGTATAAAAACACTATTTTGATCTGCATCAAGCTTAGCGTGGCAGAATTCCCCTCTTGAAACATGTGGCATTCTAGCGGGAGAATACACAGACATACAATTGCAGTTTTCGTCACGCGTGGCGGTGTAATATCATTTTGGACGTAATAGAGAATAACAACAATCGTTTTGCTTAGCGATCATGCGCTGCCTGTTTATCAGAACATTGTAATGTACGAAGTAGAATAATTATACAGGCTACTGTATAACGTAACATGCTAACGTTAGAGTGTCGTAGTTGACAACAATGTGGGTGCATACAGTATGTCTGTACACATGTTACTGACAGGTCTGGCCTACACTGCAAAACGATACAGCAGTTTTATCACAAGTAATTTTGTCCTTACCATAACTTACGCTCCTAACTAAAAGGTTATTTAATTTGGACCCTACTTCGATCCTACTCCGTTCTTCACGCTCTGGGAAAAAGTAATACAGGATTTAAGCCTACTCCCTATGACCGTGCCTATACAGAATGAATACAAAACCTTGAAAAAGCCATTGTACAAATCGAAGAGTCCATTCCATGTAGGCGGGAATTTAGCATTATTCAGCTAATTAGTTGAAACTATTTGTTACGTAATGAAGCAACGCTTGTCTTTCTTAAAGATTTGGAAAGAGAAGTTATTCAATCGGTAATAGTAAGTTTGAATTATATATAACACAAACAGAGAATGAAAGACATTTTATACTGTACGTAGTAAAATGTTAAAGCTGCGGCTGTCGTGTTTGGGGTTCACGACTTGTTGTAAACGTCCCCCATGAATTATTCGGTACAGAATGTACCAGATTCTCTCTCGTTTTGTTTTCGTATTGTTATCCCTTATATTAGATTGCATGTCACTGTCAATAGAATCAATAGCAATCCTTATACAGGATAGCAATAGGAACTAAAAACGTGGTGCAAGGCAAACGAAAGATATCAACCGTCAAAGAGGTCATAGGAATGTTGTATAAAGGATACCCATGTAGCTATTTCAAAAAAGATTTTGGCTCATTTCTGGAAGGTATTTAGTAACGTGAGTGTACGTAACAATATTTCTATCGTATTTGTATTAAAAAAACCAACATAGTTATTTCCATTTTATTGTAATTTCCTTATTTGGGATTTACCTTCGTAACAGAAGAAACAAGGGCCTAGTTTTGGAGGTGTGTGTAACATACTGTAAATTCTAGGACCCGTTCAAGGATTAGCATAGGCCTAGGCTAAAGTCATCTATGTTGGGTTTTCCATCATTGCCAATCTTCTTAAACAATTGTCATATTTAACTAGTTATGACTTAAAAATAACTTTAATTTCTATGGTAATTCAGTATCCTTTCTTTTCATTTTCATGCAAGTCATGTGCTGCAACAGTATTTAATTATTATTATTGTATGTTACATAATATTCTGCTGTGGTATTTGACGTGGTTGTGTTGGGGGAATTCAACCATTAATAAAGTAATGTAAATTCAGTAGGGCAAATTCCATAACAGCGCCAATTAATTGTGATGTGACGGCTGCCCTATAAATAGAAGGGAGATGTTATGTTTACAGTTGGTGATGGTCGAGCCATATATACTGTATGCTCTGTTAATTGTGCAAATTTAGAGATGATTTAGCAATTCTGTGGGTAGAGAGGGTTGCAGTCTGTAACTAGTATTATTCTCAACTCCAATCGTAAGGAGGCAAATTGTAAGCTACTGTAAGTGCCCCTTAACATTGAAATGGAAGTAAAAATTTGAATTTCCTTTGAAAATGATGAATGTTCAGGTGTAAACTGTTAGTCGGTGTACGTGTGCAATTTAGTTGCATTTATTGTACATAAAGTGAAGGGACGAGTTTGGCATACATCCTTAACGGAGGGCAATGCCTATAATTCAGCATTCTCATCATCCTCATCCCCTACTCACATGTAATTATGGAAACAATTTCTTATCTATTCTCTATCAGATTTTAATCCTGACGATGAGTTGCTATTAATGTTTTAATTGGTGCCCAAGTCGATCACCATTCGTACTTTAACCCCACATGAAATAATATTTATGATACTTGCAATTAGACATCTTCATATCTGTAGACTTTTGTGAAGTCTTGGATGTACCCATAACAATTTCTTACATTCTTTCCAGTTCGCCCATCAGTTCAGTCTTTTGTGAATTGTTTTTCTCGGCCATGACGGTAACAACACCTTTGTATATCAGCTACCTGTGTCATTTCGGTTGTTGACTGGTACTGGTTATGTTGACATCACCGTTTTGGGGGCTTACTCGCTTGGTACATCTCCCCATGCATTGAAACTGAATGTTTACATTTATATTGCTAAATTGGTCTCTTATCTGGCCGTTTGTGTCCGCAGTCACTTTTTGCTGCATGGCGGATTAATCGGAATTGGTATGTACAGTAGTACCTGCCCATGCTGCAGGTTCGTCTTGGGCTTGAAAAATGACTCCGTATTCTGAGAGTTGACATTTTCCGGCCAAGTTGCTAATTCCATGCAGCTGACTGTAGTAAGAGTGCACTTTGCCGTGCAACTTGTGTGAATGCTGACCAAGTAGCATTCAAAGGCATGCCTACACCGTTGCCACTTGGTGCAAGGGCTGGTCACATCTCCCAAAACATAAAATGGCTCTGTTTGGTTCATTGCCACACCTCTTCTTCCATCATAGGAATAAATTGTAGGATCCTAGAGTAGGATAGATAAGGTTTTGAAGGAATCAAGACAAACGACAAAGCTAACCATGTACTTGTAGCAATTTACACATCAGTGAGGGCACTATGCACTTACTCTCACTGTGTCTAATGATCTTAATTAACATGCTACAGGTGTCATTTTCTGACAAAACTATATTTATAAGCTCTTTGCTACAATAGTAAAAATTATATTAGTTTCTGAGATATCACGATTTCAAAGGGTACCATGTCCCTACAGTATATATAGGTCTTATATGCCATGAGATATACCGTTGAGTCATTCATGCTCACAATCAATATTGAATTTGATGGTCACTGCAAGCTTAGCGAGGTCGAGTCGGCAGAAAACTTTTTCGACGGCTTAAAAGGTTCCAAAACGGCTTGAATTTTTGCAAGCTTTTGCCCCCTTCGGCAAACCTTGGAAATGGTTCCTTTCAAGTAGATGTTACTTATGATTTATAAGAATGTTGACCTTTTATTAAGTTACTCATGTAGACATGTGTTTTTTTCTCTTCATAGGTGGCGGTTTACCAGTGGGCTCCGTACTACTGATAGGTAAATATATGTATCGAGCGATATCCCTATACAAGAACTAAGGTTAAAGTTCATTTAATGGGTCCCCGGCCCTCACACCTACATTATAACTAATCCTTCTAAACTTGCCAGTGCTTTAAGGCCCCAAACAATTATTATTAGATATTTTCAAATGGTGGCGTCAGTCAGAGTTGTTTTCTTCTACACAATTGTATATATATATATGTGCTTGTTTTAAAAATTAAAACCTGCAACTAGGTCAATAATGCAACGACGTTCATTTCAGAGAATGTTGTTATGTTTTATACAGCCAAATCTTGCAACTAAGCTAGGGGACGGATCAACAGACTCTGGCGATACAACTGGAATCCTAGGACATTTATTCCATGTATTTGCATGAATATGCCTACTCGCGGGGCACCATAGAATCAGACCTATTGTTTGGCTAGTGTTAGTCTGTCTAGACCGTATCGTATGTGTATGAATGATACTGTATTTGTTACAGTATCTTGACGGTCTACGATACGTTGATGAAATGAAAATTGAAACACCATTTTCATAGCTAAGATTCAGGGACCCAGATATTAACGGTTGTTTTTTTGACCGGGGCAGGTAGTAGCTCAGTTCTTAGGTGACAGCTTGCCCGGTTGGCAAATAAACCTATATCTTTACCAATCAATGGCGATCTCCGATATAAGTGGTCTCAAATCTCAGTTGTAACACATTGGTATCTCGTCTCTGAAGTAATCGAGAGCGGAAACATTCGGTCATCACGGCAATGAAGTTGCTTGAGTATGATCGAGTCTCAAATGAGATAGCGGTACATGGTCGAGATTCGTTTAGTAAAGAAGTTATATACTTCATTTTCTCTCGAATCAGGGAAAGTGAAAATCTGTCAGGGCGAGTGAAATCTGCATGCCCAACCTGAGATAATCATGGGTGATCGTGGGAAATTGCACAAATTCATAAACGCAGACAACAATGTACAGTTCTGCACAGTTTTAACTGTGTTGAAATTACTGATGTCTGCAAATTCTGTTAATCTGTTAATTACTCTGGTCAAAATTGCAAAATCTCTAAACGAGAGGTTTTATGGATGGAGATAAAGAGTGTTAGTCTTTAGTACACTGACCCCACGATATCATAATTGGCTTAGATTTATATCGAGCCAGTACTACATTGCGAAGCCAGTGCAGTTCAGTAAATTTCAAAGGTGTAAGGTGTTGCTTTTCACTCAAATTTAGACACGGTTTCATGTTTCCCTGAAGCATTCCAAAAAAATAATAATAATTCGCTTTAAAATCCTGTCCACCAAAATTGGTTGGGCCCCGACATACACGGTTGAGCGGACGCGTACAAACTAACAATTTTTGGGACCTAAGGGGTGGGTTTATAGCACCAAATTGCCAATCTAAGATGGACCACAAGATGCAAAGATATAATTACTAGAAGCGATTCATCACTAGAACTAGGATGAATTGCTAGAAGCTAAGTAGGATCAAAGATGCATCACTAGAAGCTACGATGGATCTCTAGAAGCTACGATGAATCAGTAGAAGCTAAGAGGACTAAATTACAAGAAGTAAAGATATGTCACTAAAACTAAGATGGATTGCTAGAATAGAAGCTAAGTAGGATCAAAGATGCATCACTAGAAGCTACGATGAATCTCTAGAAGCTACGATGAATCAGTAGAAGCAAAGAGGAATTACTAGAAGCAAAGATATATCACTAGAACTAGATGGATCACTTGAAGCTAAGATGCATTACTAGAAGCTAAGTTGGATCACTAGAATCTACGATGGATCTCTAGAAGCAAAGATAATCACTAGAAGCTAACATGGATTGCTAGAATCTAAGGTGGATCACTAGAATCTATCATGGATCACTAGAAGCTAAGATGGATCACTAGAAGCTAAGATGAATCAGTAGAAGCTAAGAGGAATTATGAGCAAGATATATCACTAGAAGCTAAGATGGATTGCTAGGAGCTAAGATGGATCGCTAGAATCTAAGATGGATCACTATAAGCTAAGATAGATCACTAGAACTAATGAATCGGTAGAAGCAGAGATGAATCACTAGATGCTAAGATGGGTCACTAGACGCAAAGATGAATTACTAGAAGCAAAGATGGATCACTATAGTAAGTCTAGAAGCTAACATACCGAATGTGTTGTAAAATGTTTTTCATAATTATTGGATACGCCATGTTTGCAGTGAAGAGGCTAGTGGGAAAAGTCATAAAATTTAAATCGAATTGATATTATTTGTTTATTTTCCCTCTCAGAGGAAGACACCTATGGACACAATGCACATCTGTTATTACGCTACTTCCTTGCAGAAGGGATTATGGCTAATCATGAACTGTTTGTGGCCAGTGCTAATGAAGACCCGCACAAGATTTTGAAGGTACTACAGTATAGATGTGAAAGATAATGATGTAGTTGTCTATTTGATGGTCTATGATTCGTGAATTGTGCGTGATGATGTCATGAAGTGAAACACATGAATACTACAAGTCAAGCATGTTCTGGGCTTACTACAGCATAAGAGAAATACTTTTGAAATTTCCTTCTGGGGCTCATTAAAATAACAAACTGGTTATTCAAAGTTAAGAAGAAAACCAAAGTTAGTGGGAATATTTACATTTAGTTGCAGGATCACGTAGAAGAACGTTGTTGAAACTTTTGTTCTCCTATGTTGAAAGCAGTATGAACATGAAGTAAGGCCATCGTTTGTGTGTGTGTATGCACATTGCATTAGGACTATGGACTTAAACAAAGGAATCCAAGTCCTCAGTTAGCCGATTCAAAAAGAATCATCAAGTCCTCAGTAGACTTTCTGAGATGAGAGTGTGGCCGAGTGGTTTGCCCAATGGTCGCTGGTTCGATCACTAGGTATGAGTAGCTGCTTTGTAGTTTGTGACGAGTTCGGTCTTCCATTATGTTACTGACTCGGTTTCATATTTCATAGGGTAGTTTGTAACTGAATGGCTGCAGTGCGGTGGTGAGGAACAGGTTGCTCTCGAGTGGTCCAGGGAGCAGGATGGGGATGGTTGGGTACATGCCTGCCTCGTTAAGTTGATCATAACTTGGTGTATTCATGATCCAAAGCCCTGAAATTTTGTATTGACCTTAAGAGGAATTCAAGGAAAAATATACATACACACTTACAAATAAAATATAGTGAGTAGTTGCAGAATGTTCATGGATATAAATGATATGTGCATACATAATAGCTAATTTGCATATACAATGAGGTCTAATTAGGCCAACAATATACTTAGGTGTTCCTTGATTTATTACGTTCCTATGGTTGTAATGTTATATGTACGAGACAATGCTTTTAGACATCATATTTGCATTTTGTAAAACATTCCACATGGACAATCTTAGTCCTGAAGATGCTAGTGGTAGGTGAAGAAGGGCTGTCTAGTTAGTGTATGTAGGAGTGACCATTGAAGCTTGGCAGAGCATCAGTAAGTGCACTGACACACCTCTTACAGTTTTGAGAAGACAAGAACCAAGAGGGGATGTGCATATGTGCTTGAGGTTTGATAGAAATTTACTTTATTTTTCTTCTGATAAAGTTGAATATGAAAAAATTATTATGCATATTGTAAATTGAAAACAGTTGTTAATTTGGAAAAAATGGTGGTGGTGTATGTTGAAGGAATCCTTAGTTAAAAAAAAAAAAAAAAACCCTTGTTTGAAGATGAGTATGAACAACAGTTGAATTTTAGAAGGATAAAGTACTGCCCCACATATAATAAAGAGAGAATATGAGCATTGTTATAGTGACAAGCATACAGTATGTCTAGGTAGCAAAAAGCAGGAATCGTCCATTTAGTCTGCTCATCAATTAAAACTCCACAAAGTTGACAACATTAGATTAAGTAAATTTTGCATCACAAAGTTCAATAGTTTGATAAACTAACATTGACCTATGTAGATGTCTTTACAATCAGAGAAAGTTTGTACTCACAAAACCATTGATGGATTTGTTAGAGCAAGGCCATATTTGCTTTTTTGGTGCTTTCTTATGCATGGATGGCACCAGGGCCATCAAGTAGAGCACCTGAATGTGTCATGAAAACATATATGCTTAATGTTATATGACATTACTGCACATGGACTTTGCAAGAAGGAAACTAATGTTCCCAAAATAACCTGATGAGTCTGAGTAGATGTAGAAATGTTTGAAGTTACACTGCCCCTTAAAAGAGTACCTGCAGTTACATAGAACTACATGGAAGCTAACCTGACCATGAAATCATCGTTACTCTGATATTATACATATTTGTACGTTCAGAGTATGGCTTAGTACCGTAGCGATAGTTCTTTACTGGGGAATGTATGATTTGTATTGGAAGCTACAGTATGACAAATTACCAGTGCCTGCAGGTGTCCAAGTATATTTTAGCAGGGCACCAAAGCTATCGCCACAGCCATGACGGCCGCTGTCGTCATCGTTTATTTACCAGGCCCGGTGGGTAATAAATAATCAGGACCGGAACTGAAGTAACAAGATTAGTGTCGTCAGCATGTGAATTACGTGGAACTTTTCACTAGCTTTACAGAGGTCATTATCATACTGTATATAAATGAATAGTAATGGTCCCAGAATAGATCACATTGAACAGGTTTGGGCCGGATGGGTTCATGTTACCGATTGTGGCAAATTGATGTCTGTCAGTGAGGTAGCTTTTGACCCATATTATGAAATATTAACTATTTGAATAACTTTCAAGTGTTCAAGCTTCGTTATTAACCATTGTGTTGAAGTTTCGTTATTATAATATTATGATTGAGTGTCGAATGCCTTTGATAGGTCAAGATAGGTGCCTGAAGCAAAAAGGTCTATTTTCGAAAGCATTTGCGATCAGTCAAATATAATGGAGCACAAGGGATCGCCCGACCAGGAAGAAAGCCGAATTGATAATCATAATGTAAAATCATACCATCTTTGAAAGTTAAATTTTTTCGAGTTTCTCAGAAAAAAAACGTAGAAAAACTGAAAGATGAGTCTATAAGTTGTAACGACACCAATTTTTTTACTGACAAGGTACCACTTTGAATGGAAAGTGGCTTACAAAGACTTTGGGGAATGGATTTAACAACTGGGTGGAATTTCATCACAGTGGATTAACTTTTCAAGGACATAACAATTTTCAGAACATCATCGTCGCTGGATGTTTGATATGCAAGTAAAGAGAGTTGAAGACTTGAATTTCTGAGTATTGTTTGTTGGAAATTTTATTTCGAGTTTCCGGTCCGATGCTCGTAAATCATTGAATGCCCTTCTGATCTCATCGTGATCACCATATCACTGTTAAGACTTATTTATTATATAGGCTGGTATTTAGAACGACCACGAAGAAGGGCATTTCTGGACCTACTTTGCCCGCCGTGTTCACAATTTTCAAAACATGACAGTAATACTCCATCACGATTACCCTCCTAGATGCTGCCATATCCCATAGAGGGAGACAGACAGCCCGCCGATGATTCCAAGGCCAGCCAGTCGGCGATGTCAACCACGGCTGCAGAACCTATGAAGATTGCTTGGAGATATGAGAATTTGCCAAAGGTTCAGGTAAATTTTGGATATATTCTGACTGAGGGGACCTTTCAATAACACTTTTTTTTGGGGGGGGAGTTGGAGTAGGGGGCCGGGGTTTTAGCAATACCTTGTAATGTATGAAATCCCAGCCTCATTAAGTATTGATCTGCGGCAAATTCTGTTTGTCCACAAAAAGTTTGTTGCATTTGCTTTTGCAAATTACTTCCTCCCCCATGTATCCGCCAATTTTACAACACGATGAAATGCTCGTCTCGTCATCGTCAGCGTGGTTTCAAGTGGTCAAGACACAATGACCTAGAATTGTGTTTAAAACTATACTTAGTGGTACGTAAGTTTGATGTTCCTTCCTTTGAGTATGTGTGTTCATGCTTTCGAGTATGCTTGTATCGGCTTTTGACTATATGCTTGTTTCTGCTTTCGAGTACATATGTATCTGCTCTTGAGATTGCTTGTATCTGTTTAGAGTATGCTTGTAACTGCTTTGAGTATGTTTGTATCTGCTTTCAACTGTGCTTGTATCTGCTTTCAACTATACTTGTATCTGCTTTCGAGTACATTTGTATCTGCTACTTGTATCTGTATCTGAGTATGCTTGTATCTGCTTAGAGTATGTTTGCATGCTTTTGACTATTGTATCTGTTTAGAATACACTTGTATCTGCTTTCGACTACACTTTTAATTGCTTTCAACTACACATGTATGTGCTTTCGATTACGCTTGTATCTGCTTTTGAGAACGCTTGAGTATGCTTGTATCAGCCTTCAACTTGAACTATTTTGCAAATGCTCTTTAAAGAGGAACAAGATAATAAAAGTTGAGAAATACATGTTATAGAGAATTAAATTATGACACCCAATGGGTTAACTCCCTATCTCGTCTTCTTATTCAGATGTAATGCGTTGAATTTTGTCCATTTTATTTCAAAATAGTTTAGCAACAATCTGTGCTGTCCTTTGTTCTGCAACCCAAAAATGTGCTTATCTTTACAATTGAAAGCATAGATAACCTTGGAAAATAATACAACTGCATAAGGCCAAGCTGTAGTCTGCAGATAATTATAATGAACCTTACTCTGCCATAATAAATCTACATTCATGCATAAATGGCAAAAATATGCCGAATGGAAAATACAAAGAAAAACAATGGCATAACAGATTATTGCACAATCTGCATTTTGTACCCCTTTAATTCTCTTTTCTCATCAATAGGGCAATACTGCTTGCCATACATTTGGTCACAGCTTCGACTTGAGCCGGAATGTGACCTCTGACCTTCTATCAAGGGTCAAGACAGGAACCTTCTACTTGCCAAAGGAGACGAAAGATGAAGCAGATAGGTAAGGCTTTAATTTAAGTTGGAATATATGCAGTAAAGTCGGCATGTGTGTGTGTGTGTGTCGGTGTATATGTGACATTTGGGATTGTATACATGATACCGCTCAAGTATGGCGTCCTACTTGGTGTACATTATTCATGGTCAGTACATGACCCATATTGTATTTTGGTATAGCTAATCTGCATATTAATGAGCGAATATGGGTGTTAGTGTAAAATACTATGATGATTCGATATAGACACAATATCTGCAATGACTGAAGTGTGCTGGCTGCGATGGATAATGACGGTAGGAGGGGGGGGGAGTGGATGAGTATTGGGTGGAAGGAGGGGTTGTGCTGAGCAGCTGGGGGAGTGGCATGGGAGACTTGGTGTATTATGTTAATATCCTGAAGATTTAATGCAAAGAAGTATCATGACTACTTAAATTTGAGAAGGATACAAATTTACCCTTGACTTTTGGGAACACTAAATTGGGATGTGAATCTTCTCTTCTTGGTGGTAAATGAGTGGAGATCTGGTATATATTGACAAACATTGGATAGATATTGTAAACGGGTAGATTAGACTTAAATGTGAAGTGAGATCATTTAAATGCACCATACAGCAGTACTTTGAATGGTTCAGAAAACCATCCTGAATATGCATTATGAAATATCTTGAATAGGGCATCGGAACCTCAATGCAGTTCTGAATTCTTGGTAATGCCAAGTTATTGTTTTATGATGCTTTATCATTTTTTGGAAGAACATTGCCGCTCCCTAATTTGTGGCAGTATGTATCTGAGGGTGAAAACCAACACCCTTCTGTCCAGCTATTTGTTTACACACAATGGGATTTTGTTATGTTTTCCTATAAATGTAGTAACTGTGAGTAGCAGACATAATAGCTTTTATGTTAAACGACGTCCCACCAAGAACAGACAACCTCGATAGAGACCGATGCTTTGTATTCCGAACCTTTGATCGATATCACATTCTGCTTCAATGGAGGCAAGAATCCTACCCTGCGGTGGATGAAAGTAATCTTGCTTTTTCCACGGATTAAGATTCGTGGCAGATTCTGACATTGGGTACATCTAGAACTGGAATCTATTTACCCACCAGAAATTGGGCCAAAGGAAACCTCACACTACCTCCCACCATATGATTCACCTGACTGACATTGTCTGAATAGGCCACTATATCTACACGGATGATTATTTCCCTTCCTCTGATCTGCACCATGAAATCGCTGACAATGGCCGTGGATCATGTGGTACCCTGAGGATCAGGGTAACGCCAATCAACTAAACTTGTTGTCCACCATCCACAATTTTCCTCCAAGGAGCAAGCGTGGGATAAGGATGTAGAAGGCAGCCAAAGACAGTTTGTAAAACCATGTGCAATCCAGCTGTACGGTAGGGCCCTACTGACAACACTCACAAGTCCCTTAAATGATAGAAGAAATTGTCATCCTGGAGGTCTGCTTTACAAAATCCCTCCAGATTTACATGGCACTTCATCCCAATGGGTCAGAGTTGACAATCTTTTGATGAAAGGGTTTGAGAGGGTAATCTATTCATGACAGGCCAGCATGCCTTAAAAGAGATGCGTTATGCTGTGTACAACCCCAGCAAACCTCCCATGGGGAAACCAGTATACCGAGATGGTATTGTATGTTATTTTCGGGCATCTGAGCGGCGCTAACCAATTTCAGCAAAACTGCCATGGGGAAACAAGTATACTGACTCAGAGATGGTATTGTATGTTCTATTGGGCAACTGAGCAGTACCAACCAATTTCATCTACCACCAGTGTATAACCTTGCCATACAGTGCTTACTCCCAAATTATGGATGCTACCATACCATCCTGTGGACACCAGAATCATACCACAAGTAGATATTGAGATGAATTGAGAACAAAATCAAAAGTAATTTTTTAACCATTTCAATTTTTGTTATTTTTTGCTCATTCTGCATATCGTTTGAATAAAATTAAACTTCTTGTGTAAAAAATCCATTTCGTAAGTCCATTTCCCCCTCATGGCTTTAGGCCAACACAGTTTTGCAAGAATGTTAAGTTTTGGCCTGCTTTTCCCCTCAGCCATACTTACCTGTGTCCCACACATCAGAGGCTTCTTAAGAGGATAGAAAATCAAATAAGGGAAGGTGGATTTCATCTCGCTGAAAACGCTCAATCGAAACAGGTAAAATATTCGTGGGGGCCCCATGGAGCTTATACTTAAGTGGTACAGTAACTTCTGGAAAACTCTTGGAAAACATTTGAAGTCTTAACATTTTAAGGTTTGCAAAAGGACTCAAGGGGGAAGGGGTGACCCCAACTTATCATAGTGTGTTATTTGAGCCTTCATTTCATTCCTACTTTCACCTTATTGTTAGCACCATGAACACTTTAAGGTGACTGAAACCACATAGCTTGTGTGTATTGCACATTACATGTGGATTCTTGAGCAGGCCCATGGACCCCATGCTGTAGGGGGCTTCGTGCTATGTGATATCGCCTTTGGCCTCGAGCATTGTATCAGTCACATTGACCCAATTCAGCTTTTGAATGTTTCAGTGACATTGCATATATTTATGGCATGTGGAAATAGTATCCAAGAAAGCCAACTTTTTGTTGATAAAACATGAAAAGGAACCCTAATGCATTCTGGTATGTTACCATAAAGTAACAGTGATGTAGAACAGAGATGTAGAACAGTCTTTGGAGGTATACCAGTATTGCAGTGTACTGTAGTCTTTGAATGTATACCAGTACAACATTATACTGTTGTCTTGAAGTTATACCACTATAACAGTATACTGTTGTCTTTGGAGGTATACCAGTATACTGTAGTCTTTGGAGGTATACCAGTATACTGTTGTGTTTGGAGGTATACCAGTATACTGTAGTCTTTGGAGGTATACCAGTATACTGTTGTCTTTGGAGGTATACCAGTATACTGTTATCTTTGGAGGTATACCAGTATACTGTTGTCTTTGGAGGTATACCAGTATACTATAGTCTTTGGAGGTATACCAGTATACTGTAGTCTTTGGAGGTATACCAGTATACTTTTGTCTTTGGAGGTATACCAG